>JACXGM010015691.1:0-21087 GCA_016801145.1 Umbra pygmaea
ACTGGTCTTCTCTGATATCTACTGATCTGTACTGGTCTCTACCTGTCTTTACTGATATGTACTGATCTGTACTGGTCTCTATAGCCTCTACTGGTCTTTACTGTTATGTAATGATCTATATTATAAGAAGCTAATCATGCTACTAGTGGCGGCAAGAACACTTCACACAATTTCCCCAGAAATTGTACCAATTCTAGTTTTATAATGTAATGCCATAAATCAGTAGAGTCCCATACACAGTTCTTAATGTGTAAGGTGTGACAGTAAAGCTTCATCCTTTTTATCTTTACATGTATATGCTTCCATAATCAACACTGAGCTGATCATAAGCAAGTATGAGAAAAAAATACATAGATTCTGTGGTTACGACATCACCTCCAGGGGTGTGGCATACCATATGCAGTGAACCGAGAAGTATAATGACAGAGTTCTGAGATGAACAATGTTAAGGTTTGAAAAACTGATGGATAGATTGTAATTGTTATTTTGTTATAGGATGTAATGGTGACTCAGAATATTTTAAAAATCACATTAAAATCTTCATTTTTTTTAATGAAATTTTGACACTGCCATTATTGTATTGTAGAACTAAATTGGCAGCCATTGGCACTGTGACAGCCGTTGAAGTCATTCTAATGGATTAACTGACTACCATGTTTATGTTACCTCAAATGTAGCCAATTAGCTAGGTATTTAACAAACATTTATTTAAACTGCTTATATTGAGCTAGCTTGCAATGCTAAAGCCAATCACAATGCAAATCGCTGGTAGGCATAATAAATTTGCAGATTGACAGAATATTAAAAATGATAATACCAATATCATAATCATGTATTTCAGAATCCAATGGCAGAAAGGAGTGAAATTTTGCCTGCGTGATATTTATTATAAGAGATGATCATGAAAGTATCCTTCTTACATTTTAATGTTTACTAACAAAATTAAACCCAATACAAAACATTGTGGGTGAGTGAGAGAGAGCAGGTGAATATTTTATACCTGCACCCTTTCTTTAAAAACGTGATATTATTATTAGGGTTTTTGTTTATATTACTGTGTTCTTTATCATTTTTTTTCTGACTAACGTAGTACTAAATCTGTGGTGTTTGTATTATTGCAGGTCACATAAGATTGTGGTGGTGGTGACTAATTGACCATGTCAAAAAGGCTTCTAAAAAACACATTGTGTCCAACACCCACAAGATCTTCTAGTTCACAGCGTGCAAACAGGTTAAACTGGGCCCTGTGTGTCATCTGCCAGCAAGATTGTAATGAGACACTGCCTCAATGCTGACAGATGAAGCATGCTGGGATCGCATACATGTCGTTGGCTGAAAGTCTCCTGAAAATGAAGGAACTACCAAGAAATATAAGAGACAAACTAGATGAAGGTGAAGGCCTGGAAATGGTTCTGGTTGTCAACCAAGCTCGGTGTGGCGTTAATCGTACAGGCTGGCCTTTAACAAGACAAAGGTTCAAGGGGCTGAGAAGAGAGCTCTGAAATCGAGCAGTAAATGGGACAAGTAAAGGTACCAGGGGATGTACTTCTAGCACTGACAAACCAGCACAGGAAGCACTGTTTTTTTGTTGCCACTTATAGTTTACATGAGGTAGCAACATTACAGGTAGACAGAGTTCAGGCATGTGCAGAGCTTTAAAGAGTACACAGAACTGCTGGCTCGTGTTGGTGCAGGAGATATGGTTGCAATTGAATAGAAATATCACAATAAATGCGTGCTGGGACTCTACAGCTGTTTTATTTAACACAACTCATGAAATGCGGGGAACCAATGAGGAAAAAGTGCCATCAGAAATGGCTTTTGCTGAAAGTGTGATGTACACTGAGAAAGCACGCCTTAATAAAAGCACAGCATCAGTCTTTAAGCTGGCTAATCTCTACATGTTAAGGATGGAGCATTTTGGGATTAGGCTTGATGCTAGAGTGAACACTACTAGATTGAAGGAAATACTTTTGGCTCAGATCCCTGACCTGCAAGCCCAGGCGAGGGATGTCCTTCTTGCATTCTCTGATGACACTGGTGACTGACCAAGGGATTAGAATGGGACAGTGACACCGTACACCTGGCCCATGCTGCGAAAATTGTGCATTGCCATACGTTTGAAGAGCAGAAACCATTCACTGGGTTCCAAGACGACTGCCAACAAGATTGTGTTGAACCTACTGTTGTCACTGTTAAACATGGTCCTTGAAGGTCCAAGCATCAAAAGACAAGAGTTTATATCCAGGGACAAGCACAGGTGGCCTGATGGTCCATTCCCAAACCAGGAAGAGGGAACTTGTGGACCGGCTTTCACATATGGGTGTCAGTTTAATATTTGATTGTGTGCTTCATCTGTCAGTCCAGCTGGGAGAAACTGCCATCCAGCAGTTTCACAAGGAAAAGGTGGTTTGCCCCCTCCCCCCCAAGATGGTGGTGTCTTCACAACTACTGCAGTAGTTTAATATTGACCATAACCACAGCTCAACTACCTCAAAGGAATGCTTCCATGGCACAGGTATCTCACTCTTTCAACACCCTGCCTTTGCAGGTCAAGGAGTTGACAGTATCATTGTGATTGTTGAAGGTTCTGCCAGCCAAACGACAGTGGGCCATTTGCCCATCTGACTGGGGTTGGGTGAAGACAGAAGGAATGCATGAGCCCCACTGGACTACATACCACAAGCATCAAAATCATGCCACAAGCTCATCTCTTGAGTGGCTGCAGAAAGCGCTGCATGTGCAAGAAGGCTGCACTTCAGTGCACATGCCTCTTCTGTGAGAGAGAATGTGCCTGTTGACACTGAGGTCTTTAGGTAGCATAGTTAATGGCTACAGTACATTCACTGAAAATTGTTACATGGTCAATGGTTAACTACGCCACTGCTATGGTTTATTCCAGTTAACTATACATTGTTGCATTTTCTTCATTTATTAATAACTTTTCATTGTAATAAAATATTTTTCACTTAAACTTGTTTGGAAATAATATTTGGGGGGCTGAAAACATGAACACAGCTCCTTGGGGTGAGCCAAAGTGTTCTATGCAAGTAACCACTGACGGACATTTTGGAAAATGGCTGCCATGGTCATAATTTTAATCTTCAGTGGCCCAATATCCACATCTCTTCCAAATATATTCAATGGCTCCGTGCCCTTAGCAATTTGATTTCTTCTAGCAGTGGTAGTCTGTGCCAATTCAACATCAGCATTGGTTGTGAATACCTGAACTTGATCTTCTGCTTGAGGATGTGCTCCATCCAGGCCTCCATGAAGGCTGTCATGGCCTCAGTCAGGGCAGGGATCCAGGCTTCCTTGGGCAGCAGCTGCACCCCCTCCAGGACCTGTCCAATCACGCTTTGAGCAGCTGTGGCGGCATACTCACTGGGGCTGCTAGGGAACTCTGCACATAAAATCAGACGTGGGTCCCATCACAAAACAGGAAAATACTCAAATATTGGCCATGTCTCATATTTATTCAGTCCCATAGACCCTTTTCAGTTACCTGTTTTAAAGTTCACTCTCCAGTGTTTTGCTGAGGGCATAGTCTGCTCAAATATTTCCTCAGACATCCTCTTGCAGTCCATAGAGAAGATTCTGAGCACACGTTCAGAGAAAACCTGCAACAATGTCCAGTTCAGATTTCTATCAAATTCGACATGCAATTACTTGGTCTTCTACCTAAAAATGTTTTATGATGTTGAAGTGCACCTTTCCTTTGTATACTAAATAATAACCGTACAGAAGCATAATCAAACTCAGAGGTGTCAAGTAACGAAGTACAAATACTTTGTTACCTTAAGTAGAAATTTTGGGAATCTATACTTTACTGGAGTATTTTTTTACAGCAGACTTTTTAGTTCTATTTCTTACATTTTCACACAATTATCTGTACTTTCTACTCCTTACATTTTAAAAATAGCCTTGTTACTCCTATTTCAGTTCGGCTTGTTATCATTCCGGCTTGTCATTGTTTAAAATACTCAAAAAGATAAAAAAACCTATCCAGATAGAGTGAATTTGATTGTGGTTGGATGAGAAGTATATCAACCGGAAGTTTGGTGGTTCGATCCCCGGGTCCTCCTGACCAAGTGTCGAGGTGTCCATGAGCAAGACACCTAACCCCTGCTCACGACGAGCTGGCTGGCGCATTGCATGGCTGACACCGCCGTCGGTGTGTGAATGAATGGGTGAATGTGAGGCTCTGTAAAGCACTTTGGTGGCCATTGTTGGTTAGAAAATGCGCTACATAAATGCAGTCCATTTACCATTTATAAACATATACCATTCCAATACCCTATTGGTTTTTACACGATCCATCGCACCTTCACATGACACAAATCACGTCACACTCCAGCATGGAAATAGCAGACGTATGTTGCAGACTAGGGGTGGAACGGTACACAGAAATCACGGTTCGGTTCATACCTCAGTTCAGACATCACGGTTCGGTACAAGTTTGGTACAATAGAGGGAAAAGCTAAACAAAAATACAGAATGCAATTTTTTTATTGTGCATGTATCAAGCTGTACCATCTAGTGTCATACAGGTTCATCACAACGCTGACACACAGTCCTCATCTTATCCACCACTCTATTGCCTGTACTACTGTAACCGATATATACAATCTATGACTGAAACTGACTGGGAAACCAAAGTTTTCCCAAACTTGCGATCTAAGAGGTTGGCAGGTCCTCTAACTCTTGTGGATCGCCACCAATTCTCGTCCTTAGTGCTGACTCACTCGACGGACCGTCGATCTAACAAAAAAACTGCATATAAATGTGGAGCTCGGCTACTTAGCTTCAGAGCTAAGGCGGGGCTACAGATTAGGTGTCCATAAACAACCCGCGTATCGAACGGTAGTTCCGCTTGATTAATTAATTTGCACGTGAGTTTAATACATTTTTATACTGTGTATTCTGTATAAATTCATGCACCGAACTGAATATGAATACATGTATCGTTCCACCCCTATCGCAGACTCGAGCGAAATGTCCCAACCAAGCACCAGTGAGGAGGTTGGTAGCCAGGAAGACCAACCAACCCTTCTACATCCCTGGCCGTACCTGGAAGAATTTAAAAAAAAAATTGGATGCAAAAACAACCCCTTTCGAATGCACTGCAAGCTCTGCACGCCCACGTACCTTGAGCTAATGGCTTTCAAAAACTCGCCATCTAATTTGAAACAGGTGCATCCCAAATTTTTCAACATTAACATATTAATATAATATTATATAGTCATTATGGCTTTTAGAAAAATATTTTTTGTGTGGCGGTTAGGTAGTGCACTTTAGGCCCCTGGCACGGCCTAACCTTTTGTCCTTAATGGCATTTTTCCCCCTACGTTACTTTTATACTTAAAGTAGTTTTGAAACCAGTACTTTTACACTTTTACTTAAGTAAAAAAGCTTGAGTTGATACTTCTACAAAAGTCTTTTTAAACCCTAGTATCTATATTTCTACCTCAGTAATGAATGTGAATACTTTTGACACCTCCGATCAAACTACAATTTGGCTTTTGGTTCAAATGTCCATAAAATATATTTTTGAAAGTAGGCTGCTGATTGGCCAGGCACATCTTTTGAGCATGAAAATCTTGTTTTTAAAACATTGAGCTGGAGTGTTTTTGTCAAATGTAAACTTTTGATTAAAAGAAAAGTCAACAACATTATTTGGATAAAAATGTAACATTGTACATTGCAGCTACTATAAGTAATACAAATTGGTTATCAAGTACAGTTTGGGAAAAAATTAAGAGACCATTGCAAATTGTCACTGTATGTGATCAAGAGAAACATAGATGGACACAAGCAATCAAAAAAAGCCAAGCTGCTTGAATGTTTGCACCAGGAGTGGTATTGTTACCCAATAATAATGTGAAAGACTGGTGGAGGAGAGCACGCCAAGATGGATGAAAGACAATTATCATTACTATACAATTAATATTATTCCCCCAAATATAGATTTTTGAACTCTTCCCAAGTTAACACATTACATTTGTGTTGTTTATAAATGAATATTTACTTATTTTCATTGCATTGTTCGAGGTCGGTCAACACTGCAAATAAAATCTCTGAACTACAATCTTTGTTTGAGATTTGGGAGAAATCCAAACACACCCAAACACATATATATCAATAGTAAAACCAAAGGCACTGAGGAATGGTCTCTTAATTTCTTCCAGAGCTGTATAACAGATAGCCAACATTGGTTTGACATGGAGGTCACCTGCAGAGCTGTGACTCCCTGGGTGAGCTGTACATCCTGTTGCTTGCAGAGGACAAAGTGATTTCCATTCACACCCAGAGCTTCCACACGCTGTAGGAGCCTCTCTGCTGATGTCCTCAGCACCTTACAGAACAAAAACAACCTCAATGTCAAAAGACATTTGTCCCAAATGCCACCCTTGTCTCTACACCGCTTTCCACAAGAGCACTTGTCCAATAACGTCCTATTCAGCAAATGGAGTGCATTTGGGTACACGTCCCCACCTTGAGGTCTCCTAGGGTGATGAGCAGGAACTTGTTGAGGGACCAGGAGGAGAGGAACTGGTAGGCCTTGCTCATTACCCAGAAGGTGGAAGCATGAACAGATGCAACCGCTCTGCAATGAGCTCTCAGGGAAAGGGACGTCATAGTGTGTGCATCACAGTCACCTGAAACATCAAAAGGAACATTACCACTTGCGGTCTGGTACAATGTTTAAACGTATGATAAGTAGAACGACGTCGGGGATGCATTAAAAGTGTGCAGATTGGCTAAATGTATAAAAAGAGTGTGTAGTAGCAGATTGAGGTGATTTACTGCTGAACAGCCGTTTCATCTTGAATGTGGTGGATACCTTGAGCCAAGTGGGCTGATGTGTCAAGACAGCGGAGAACAGTTAGCAGCGGAGGAAAAAGTTGCAAGAGTTGCTGTGCTGTACATGTCAGAACCATGCCGTTCTCCTCATCAACTGCTGGAAAACATTTATCCTTCAGTCCTGAGCCCAGTGATACACACAACACTGTAATACAGACAAACACATAAGTGGCAATAATAAAACATAGTAAGATCAATATTACTACTTGATGTATGTCTGTATCAAAGATATAAAGAGCACAAAAACAAACCTTGGTCCCAGTGCCTAAAGGCAGTGTTGGACAGAAGATGTAATGCGAAAGCATCAACCACTCCTCTACACTCCTGTGGGAACATCTCTGGAAGACATCCAATCATTATTTACTGAATTACAGCCATGAGGCAGCCATTAGTTCTTATTTTAAACAGTCATCGTGTTACCTGCTCTACAGCTATGATTCAGCCACGTCACCAGCTGGAAAACCATCTGGTCGCTCCACTGGTTAATACTACCCAGAGTGCTTCTCTTGGCTGGGTGTAAGAAGCGATGGATAAGGGCTTTGCCGAACTCCGCCCAGAGCATAGTCCTGTAACGCCCATGGAACTCCACGCAGGCCCCGTACTGTCCTAAGTCCCGCCACTGGACTGACTTGGGCCTCTTCACCTGCAGTCTGGTCTGATCTGTGGCCTCTTTCTCACAGCCCCTGGGACAGCCCTCCGAGGGTTGACTCCGCTCCTCCATGGGTCTGCTGGGGATGTGTGGAGCCAGCAGGTCAGTGGAGGCCACCAGGGCCTGGAAGATAACCTCTACAGACCTGTTATCCTGGTGGATGAAGGCTGTCAAGGGGAAGTCAGACGCCCAGGGACAGGCCTGTCCAATCACGGGTTCATCGTTGATAGCCTGTGGCGAGTTCTCCGGCGCCAGACCGTTTGTACTGTGCTCTGAGAGGTGTACAGCGGGAAACATAGGGAATAACTGTTCCAGTTGCTCCCATGTTGGAGCTTTGGCCCCAGTGTGCAGGGCCTGGAGGAGGCTCTGTCGGGAAGCCCACTGGTAAAGCTGGTCAGCTGCAATCTGCCCCCTCTGCTCTGCCAGGATCCTCATCAGTTCCAGCACTGGGAAGGGTGCAGGTAGGCCACATCTACTCCTGGGCTGCCTCCTAGTTAGCCCACAACAGTCCCACAGCAGAGGAGTCTGATTTCTCCACTGCGAGCCTCCACGGGGAACTCTCTGCTCCTCCACTACCTGGTTAAAGATCTCGGCTGCAGCCAGCAGGTCTTCTAAGGCATATCCAGGCACCTTGTCTAGTTGGGCTGAGGCCAGAGCTGAAAGGGCTGTACAGATACAGCGCTCAATCAGAACCAGAGCCTGTAGACCCAGCACTCTCAGGGTCTGACGCATGACAGCAAGGGTCTCCGTCCTCTGGAACAAAACGGTCCTCAGCCAGACGTCAGAGCGGGCTTTGGCACATAGATCATCCCAATGGTTGAAATGGATAAGTATTTCCTGGCACACGGCTCCCATCCCAAAGCACCAAGCCGGGTTTGGTCGCTCCGGAGATCGGCTTCCGTCCGTCATCAAACCTAGCTCCTGCTCCAGCAAACTGCTCAGCTTTTTGATATACAGCATGGCGACTCTGGTGCACTGGGCATACTCCTGGAGAAAGAGGAGCTGAGCTCGCTGCTCCAGTAGGTGCTGCAACTGCCCGTAGTGTTGGCTGAGAACAGCGCCTGGAGGGTAGTGGTAAAAACTGCCCTCTATAGAGAGGCCTTTGACAAAGCCCTGCAGCCTGCCTGTCCGTGGCCCCCGCAACACCTGGCAGTGGGCAGTGAGCGCCAACATGTCCTGCTCTAGCTGCTGCAGCCTGCTAGATGAACGAGACATCAGGTCCTGGCACACTACAAAAAGAAATCCCGGTTCTCAAATTTCCACATATCATCACTGTTCTGTCTCAATAAACACCTCTGGTTGAGGTGGCAAGGCTCCCCCTTCAAAACAGACTTTGTGTCCGAGCAGCGAATGGAGAAACAATCTAAAGATGAAAAGAGAAGCATATTAAGGCAGTGGTTCCCAACCCCCTCCTGGAGGACCACCAGCCATGCCAGAGTTTAGCTGAAGCCCTCAAGATTCACCAGAATCACTACTCAAGGAATAGTTTATTAGTAGAAATGTTGAATCAGGTGTACAAGCCAGCGGGTAGTTCAAACACAAGAACTGACTGGTGGTGCTCCAGGAGAGGGTTGGGAACCACTGTATTAAGGTAAAGGAGTCTGTCCAAAAAAAGTTATAAAAACAGTTTCCCCAAAGATGCATATAATCAAGTTAAAAATTTACAATTGAGACAAAGTTTAATGTACATTTTAGCCAAATCCAATCACAGTTCGTTCTTGGTTTGCTCAATAGAGGTCTTTTTGACCTCATTTGCTGACCTTATTAATGTAATACTGCAACAAATTGTCCAATTGAAATAGAATACAAAGTAAAGTGCTAAAGTAGAAATCATACACGGGTTTAGGTGGATTACCCTTCAAGGGTCATATATGCCAAAAAGCGTATCTCCTATACTATATAGGTCGTAAACTACTGTCATTTGACATGCTAAAAAAGTATAGGAGCAAGTGTTGTAAAAGAGACATCTTCCCCCGAGCAATAGATTTCTCGTCTCGTGAATAAAGTAATTTTGCATTCCCTCAAAATAAATAAAATGTCAAAATATATTAGGCTCACTTGCGTCAGGGGACGTAGCTACTCTACAAACACACAGCAACATTGATAGTACTCCATCACTCGGCTCTACTTACACGTAGATAATGAGATTTCTTATCGACTCTGGTACACACGCAAACGTAGTAATTAAGGTTAAACACAAAAAACATGCCTAAATTAACATTTAATAATAAAACGGCCATTGAGTGTTACCTGTTACTGTCTGAACGATGTCTCACGAAAGTCTTGCAATCAAGAGAAACCCATGTCATGGCTGTTGCTTGCGATTTATTTAGCTGGCTTGTTGTACTGAGTCTTTTTCTTGACATGTTTAGCTTTGGCAAGCAAACCGAATTTGTAACATCGCCCTCGTCTTGACATAAGTTTGGCATGCAGACCGACTGTTTACCTTTTACCTTTGCTTGCCACAACGCGATGCCTTCGTTTCGTTAGCTAACAACGTAGATGCTGGGCCATCGCTAGCTATCATCTATCAACACCTTTTGTAAATGGTTTGTTATCTAGCTGGCCACGTTAGCTACTTCTGTAACCCTAACCCTGGTGTGAGGATTAGCGCATTATAGTAACGTATTACTAGACAAACCTATTTTGAGGGATAATCCGTTTGGCTAGCTACGCACGAACTATCGCAGGAATTCCTCTATTAGCATGTTAGCCAATTTGCACTAACACATTGCCGATTCAAAGAGAATCCCTCGTCGTTATGCTAAAAAGGGCGGAGTTATGCCGTTCGTCCATTACCTTGGGAACCTAGACTGTAGACGAGTTTCACTCAACGGTCCATACTGAATGACTGCAAAGCAATTTCTCATTTCACAAATAAGCAGAAAAACTCTAAAATTGGTAAGAACATGCCTAGACTGAAATAGCTATTCTTTTATTACTTTTTTTATTATTATTAAAAAAAAATTACAAAATATACAGTGCAACATGGTATTTAAAAACTTTAACAAAACTGTACACAAACGACTGACAAACTTGTTTTCTGAGAAAGAATTAACAATTATAAAATGCAATGCAAGCTTCCATCACAAACTTTGAACAATTTCGAAACTATACAAATTTAATTTAGCTGACTTTCAACCCATCTTCAATTTGTCCTGGATCATTCATTAGGTGTCCAAACTTTTTTAAATGCTGGGGTGATATAGGCATGGATGGGCATCAGGAGAATCTTAGTCTTTACCAGAAACTACATTCAACCAGAAGTGGTAATCACTGATGACAGCATCCATTTTGTGCATTGACTATTCAGTCAGGCCACGTCAAGGTCAACTGATGCATCTATTTTCATCAACTTGCTGGGAGTTCCATGGCTAGAGTCCTATAACAAAGAAAAAAACATAAAAAAATCTGTGGCAATTGTGCTTTACAATAAGTTTATTCACCATCGACCAATATTTACATTCAACTATAGTAGCACTGGTTGATTAACATACCACTTGAGATGAAGAGGCCTTGCTGACTCTAGGAGGCTGTGTGGTTAAATCTGGGTCAATCTCAGGGAATTCCAGCTCAATGTCCATTACATCATCCAAATCTACCTCTTCTCTAAATGGATAGATGACAGAAAGACCAAATTAATTAAAGTTGAGTAAATTGTCTGACACAACCTTAGAAAGCAAAACCCAGTTATGTACATTGAGACTAGCAAGATACATTTCTTTAGAATTACAGTTCACATATTCCCAAATCTAATTTTAGGAGTATGTGCTTATTAGTAAATGATTTAACAAATTGGTAGTTCAGACATTCTATAGCAGGGGTGTCAAACCAGATCCACAAAGGGCCTAGTGTCTGCAGGTTTTCGCTTTTACCTTGTATCTGAATGATTGAATGTCACTAATTGGTTAGGATCTCGCCTCACCTGGCAATCTACGTCTTAATTGGGCTCTAATGGAAAGGAAAGACCAAAAACCAGCATACACTCGGCCCTCCGTGGAACCGGTTTGACACCTGTGTTCTATAGTATAAAACATACATTTTAGAGAGTACAAATGAAGAATGAATGTAGAGGGCTTACATGGCCTGTAGCTCACTCCCTTCCTGGGCGGGGGGGTCCCATGCATGAAGTTTCACTTTCCACAGTTTAATCTGTTGGTCCCATGAGCGCCGGCTGTACTTCTTAAACTTGTTAGGAGTCTTAGGATGTCCTGGCTGCCTCAAGTGTCTATCAAAACGATGGAGAACACATTGTTAAGTGATATGTAACCTAACATGCATTTCAAAATTAAAACAAAAAGCTATTATCTCCTTCCCTCATGCATTATACTTACTTGGGTACCTCCTTGATGTAACGGTCATATGCAAGTGTGTTTTTGCCATAGTTGATCTGTTTTTGCCTTCTCATTAGGACTTCTTCATCATCCTCCATTCCCTCACCAGGGACAGGCGAGTCCCGAGAGTCTGAACTAAAAGCATTAGACACAAATTATTCAAAATGCAATGCTGTGTTCCAGTCTGTTTAAGTAAACATGCAATGTCTGAACAATCTAGGACCAGGCTATGCAAAACATGGTGACATTTTCAAACATACCTTCCAGAAGAGTTAGTTCTTTCCCTTGGACCAAAATCCGCTGCCAGTATCCTCCTCCTGTAACTAAAAAGCATTGCAATAAGAATTTGAGATATGGAAGCACTACTTAGTACAGTATGACTGAAAAATAAAATCAATATAAACTTTATTTTATATCTGCACTATGTAACTTCCCATTCATTTGTCCTGTTGGATGGATGGAGCATTTGTTTCTAGTTAGATAACGTGAAATGTCTATTGTTTGTATTTTGCCTGAAAAATAAAATCAATATAAACTTTATTTTATATCTGCACTATGTAACTTCCCATTCATTTGTCCTGTTGGATGGATGGAGCATTTGTTTCTTGTTAGATAATGTGAAATGTCTATTGTTTGTATTTAGTCTTATTTAAGTTGATGTTTTCAACCCCTGTATCCAAAATGCTAGTTCCTAACATTTACTAGTCCTAAAACAGTTTTTGTATTCTTGTGTAGTTTTCGAAAGTTACATAGTGCAGGTTTAATATGTTGTTGGGAACAAATTAAATGATGATTAGTTGGGTATGCATGAGACAGCTTAAAGTGAAAAAATTGGAGTAAGCTGCTAGGTATATTTCATAGAACCAAATCATTTTTGTTGAATGCATTGTTGGGTTAAAGTTAGCAGTTTGCGTGGAGTTGTTTATTCAAACAGCAAATTTGAGTGGTTAATTAAAATTGTAATTCCCAAATTAGTGCGTTAATGAAACAAAGCAGCAGAAATGCTATCCTACTTGTGTGCATGGAATTTGTTCACAGTCAAGCAGTGCATGCTAGGCAAAACTTTTGGTTCATTCATCAGGTAAACGATCATGCAAATTATACTGCAATATAGGGATGCCATCTTTGTACTTTAAAGGGAAATTATCAAGGACATAAAGAACCTGACTGCAGTACTTGATACTTGAATATTAATTAAATATCCAAAATTAAAAAATAGACACCTTTTAAAATGGAGTAATATAGCTTTGCAAAACATTTGTTATATGCATTTTATAAACTGTACATTTTTTGGCATGTTTTTTATTTGCTGGATTTGGTCCTTTATACATTTATTTGTAGTAATAATTAAATTAATACATTATAAAAATAGTTCTTAGTTGTAGCCCTCATTACATGGACATTTTAAGAAATTAGAATAGAAATCTGCAGTGACTGCTGACCGTTGCATATCACGACGAACGCTCGAGCGCATTTCATCAGACTCCACTTCACTTCCCCAGTCTGCACACCTAGAAACTGGACCTTCACTTTCTGGAGTGGTAAAACTGTAAGAAATATGATATGTTTGGTTAAAGATTAAGAGATCTCGAAATAACTGCACATTGTTGTGAAGAAAAAAGAAATACATACTGAACTTCCTTTAAACAGTTTCGATTGTTTGTATACTACATTTTTCAGGGTGACACACATTGGTAACATTTGCCTATGTTCTCAAAAGCTTTCCTAATGTACGTCTGAATTTCACATTCACAGGACTGCCAACAGTATTCAGGGATGTTTCAGTGTCTCATGGGGATCTGGTCAAGTTTATTGTGAAGGATGCAAACAAGGGCTTAATAGCAACTCAACCTACAATATGGCCTTGAACTCCCAAGTAAGCAGTTTCAATCTTACCTAACAGGCCGGTTGTCAGGGTGTCTGTGGGTAGGGTTAATTTTCTTCAGGTCACTAGTAATAGAGTCCACGTCCCCTTTTGATCTCATACTGCCATCAGCTCCACGTTTTCGGCAATTCGACCACTTCATAGAACCCCCATTCCTAAAAACAATTAGCCTCATATTGTTGATACCGGTATATGCACACTGCTAATAGCTGATGAATGAGCCTTGAGGACTACAGTATAACCACTCAAATGTAGGGCTATGTTTACCAACACTGAATATTCATAACACGGGTAACATTAGATGTTGGGTAATGATAGTTATTACAGTTGAAATTTAGGTAAGTTGTATTCTTCAAAAATCAGTGGGTAGCTACATATTTCATGTACAGTATACATTCAAAATAGGGATAAATTAAATGCAGGCTGAACCTTAAACTACAAGGTTAATGTTTCCCTTCTTGTCGTTATTCCTTGTAAACCAGTTTTGCTTAACTTGTCAGTACTGTACTTCCTACATTACTAATTATGAAATGTGTAGGACACAATAGCTTCGGCGCCAATGCACCATATGAGCGCGAAATGTTAACTTAGCTATGCAGTAAGCAACTTACAATTTCCCTGGTAGGTAATTCGGCATTCCAACTATAAGTTTTATGTTAGTTATATTTAAGGGATAATGTTGCCAAGTTAACTTACTACATAAATAACGTGTTCGCAATGCCCTATTTAGATACTTAACTACAGTACGACCTAGCATGTTATTTAGCTAGCAGTAACGTTGGCTAGTTAGCAGCTGTTCAAAATATAGGTTTATGTTCACTTGATGTCTAGAAAATGTTAGAGAACAAAGTAACTTTAGCAAAAAACATTGATGATGTTCTACATGCAAAACAGAGGAACAGTGCAATGCAAACGAGTTATCGAATACCTTCAACATGGTAGCTAGGAGCTAGCTAGTAAGCTAACCTGCACGCAGAGCTGTGCCTTGTTTCGCGGGAGGAAAAGCCTGGCGCGAGAACTACAGTATGTATATAGCCTGGCTAACTTAGTGTATTAATATATTTTTTGCTAAATTATGCTAACAAACTCACGACAACTCACCTATTTTCATCTCCCTTATATTCAGCGTCGGTGCCTCTAGATTTGTGGCGAAAAGACATTTTCTTTGAATTACAGGAGAACGCAAGACTTCCGACTACTTCACTCAAGGAGAGGTCTTTCGGTTTTAATGTCAATACACGCGCCAAAGCAAAACCAAGGGATTGCGCTGCCTCCTACGTAGATAGGTCCTACGTCAGTCAAGAATCTTGTCATGATGACAGAAGGGGAGGGATTTGGCGCGCTTGTACATAACAGAGACACGAAGACCAGCCCTCGTTTTTTACGGGCAGACCCTGTCATTGGGCAAGACCTTGTGGGGCCGAATAGGGCGTGTCCAATTTCATAGTCGGGCTGCGTTTACATGACAGGGGACATCCGGATGTCAACACCCGATTCATTTTGTTTGAGGGCTATGCCAGGTGGATTTTACAGCATTTCTTCATGTCTTGAAAGTGGCAAGTTTATATGAAGGATGCTTTGAGCTAGTAGGCTAATCCTATCTATTATAATGTAAATAATAACTGACGCTTTTATTTGACAGTAAATAAACGAGTAGTTAAAATCCGCAAGATAATCAAATCGTATCCATGTTCATATGACACAAAAATAGGTAGTGCCAATAGAATGTCATATCATTTAGAAACTGACAAGATAATTAACAGGGAATTATTTGCCTTCAAGCTCATGTATTATTTTGGTGGTATAGTATTATTATTAGTATTAACATGATAAATTCCCTTTGCTATTGCTGTCATCTTGTCACATTGTAGTTTTGGCTGAGGAATCATTTTATCTTTCTGAAATCATGTATGGTGCTATTGTTTTTTAAGAGCCAGTTAAGTCTTAGTATTGCTGCTGGAATTTCAATAAAATAAAATAATCAGATTAACCAAGAAAATTTCCCTCTGAAACATTCCAGAATGTTTTCATACAATTACGTATCTGTTATTACAAATTAAATATTTGTGTGGAGCAGCATTTATTTCTATTGGTATCCGAGAAACCCCTTTATGTTGAAATCAACCACTTGTGAAGAATGGAATGAAGAATGACCTGCTATGTTAGCCTTCACTGTACAATTTTTGCTGACACTTTTGCAAAATCAAAATGCAAAAAAAACTGTAGTACATACATTTCAGTAATAGTACAGAATTTAAATTATTGTACAGTATTTTTACTTATGGGGTAGTACTTTTCTGGTCACAGTTCTCACAACAATTAAACCTTTCTCCCTGTTAGTCGATTTTCTGTTGATTAATCATTATTGTAATGTGTTATATTAACCATTCGATATTCAGCAACGAATGCAACAGATGGGATATTTTATTAAATATATCATAATTTGAAAATATGGGAAATAGTACTTCTGATATGTAAATACTACATATCATACTTACTAAATATATTGTCACAAAAACAACTTCATTTTACAAATGTATGATGACCTACTAAAACAATTTCTGCATTTGCATTACAGAAATTATAAACAGCAATCTAGAAACAGAGTTGATTGGAGGAAAGGTATCTGTTGATATAATGTCCAGATACTATTTCCCCATTTGAGTCAAATTGGTAAATCAACTGGAAAATGCTGAAAACCACAAATTAAAAAGGGCAGACATACTATCTCCAAATCACAATCAAGAAAAGATTTGGACCAAAATATCAACACACCAAAGTTTCCCATTAATTAAATAGCAGTGTAAATTACAAGGCACATTTTGAAAAAGTCATCACAAAGGCAATTTAATGCATACACTGTCAAGAAATCAGCAAATCCCTTTCCTTAAAATTGACTGAGATGAATGTAGTATTGAATGATCAAGTGACAATGCAGACATCCAGGATGCAGAACTTGGCCCTGCAAGTGGGGCAAGGCACTCTGCTACCCAACCAGGTCTCAGGTCTCTGCTGGTCCTGGCGACTGGCAAACCATTTGCCCATACAGGTGAGACACCACATAGGTCTACAGTAGCACTGCTGGCACTCCCCTTCGCCCTCTTCCTGGCAAGACTGCAGTAGTTTGATGTTGGCTTGCACTTGCATGCAGCCAATGCAGGACTCCAATTCCTAAGAACAAGCAAGTCTGAGCATGAGGCAGGAGAATTCTTTTAATGATGAATACACAGTAAAGAATCAAATGATTTGAATCGTGAATGTTCAATGGCTGAGGATGACCGTACTGAGACCCTTTTATGACTGGTTCGGCATTACAACACTTTTTACAGCCTTATTTGCATTGGAAACCGGTTTAAGGCATAACAGAGGTTTGTGATATATTGCCTATATACCATGGCTAAAGGCTTCTCCAACTTTGCCTGGAACCTCCATCACGAGGCAGCGCAAATTGACATAGCGCTGCCTGGGATTCGGGATAGATAAGTCGGACTATCTACCTTGACACGTCGCTCTCCGTCAACTCCTTGTGTGCAGATCGGGCGCCTATATATTAAATCGTGGAAGTACAGTTGGTAAGCATAATCATCCCGTACATGATCTGACTAAAGGCTACTGTGTTGCATTAGCAGTGTGAAAATAATCGGCGACTAGAGCGACATGTGGTTGATTAACCATGTGAGTGACCTTCATCCCTCATCTCTACAAGGAGTTGCATAACTGCCAACAAGGTAGGGTCAGTGGGAATTGGACAAGACCAATCGGGAGGGGAGAAAAAAGGGAAGATAAAAAAAGTAAAGGCTGTTGGTTGCTATTTGGGGCTGCGTAGTCGTAGACCAGTCAGGGTGCCCATGCTGACCCCTGTCCACTGCCTGCAATGGGAACGTGAGCATCAGAACTGGACCACAGAGCAATGGAAGGTGGCCTGGTCTGAGGAATCACATTTTATTTTACAGCACGTAGTTGGCTGGTTGTGTGTGCTTCACTTACCTGGGGAACACATGCAACCAGAATACACTATGGGATGAAGGCAAGCTAGCAGAGGCAGTGTGATGCTTTGGGCAATGTTCTGCTGGGAAACCCCGGGTCCTGCCATTCAGGTGGATGTTACTATGACACATAGGCTACCACCTACCTAAGCATTGTTGCAGACCATGTTCATGGACATGGTTTTCCCTGATGACACTGGCCTCTTTCAGCAGGATAATGCACCCTGCCACAAAGCAAAAATGGTTCAGGAATGGTTTGAGAAACACAAAAATGATTTCAAGGTGTTGATTTGGCCTCAATTCCCCAGATCTCAATACAATTGAGCATCTGTGGGATGTGCTGGACAAACAAGTCCGATCCATGGTGGCCCCACCTCGCATCTTACAGGACCTGCTGCTAACGTCTCGGTGACAGACGCCACAGCACACCTTCAAAATTCTAGTAGAGTCCATGCCTCAGTGGGTCAGAGCTGTTTGGTGGCAAAAGGGGAACCTACACAACTTTAGGCGGGTGGTCAAAAAGTTATGGCTGATCAGTGTATATATACGCACACACCACGGCTAAGCACAGAGTCCAGGCACTCCTTGATGTAGTGCATAGGAAAAACCACACCTCCCTGTGTCGTATTGCTTAAATATAACATGGATTCACCTGTCCACTGGTCAGCAGGTAGACTTGGTTCATTTCCACATGAGATTTGAATGTTTCCAGAAAGAGGTCACTCATAGTCTGGTGAATGACCACGTTGGCAGCATTCCTGATTGGGGCATGCAACTTCGCTCGCAGCTCTGCATATTCTGTTGAGTTAAGCCTAGACATAAATAAATAAGTCACAAGTAAATTGTCTGGAAATACAAAATGCAGAATCATTAGCCAAAAAAATATTTTTTTGCATTAAACAGGTATAGGTATGGGAAATAAATATGGAATGTCTATACAAGTTTCTGGTTTTCAAAAGGGGTTGATGTTCATTTCTAAATTGATCCACAAAACAATTGATTAGTAGTGACTGTACCTTATGTCAAATGGCTTGACGCTGGAGTTGATGCTGGCCACACAAATTGTTAGGATCTGCACAGGAGTGACTGAGTCTGGGGAGAGCTGATGTTGCCTTGAGTCTGTGACTGTCAAGTGAGTGTCTTGATGCAGGGCAATGTGTACATAATAGGTAGTGACCTTTATGATCCAGGTGTCAGTGATGATTACCCTTGCACCGGGAGCTCCAGTTGCAAACTTGTCGATGCGACGATATTCTGTGTTGACAGAGGAAGCAACTACCCCCCAGCCGGAATGGGCTAATGCATGGGCTTTAAGGTTCTTTGATATAGGGTGATTTCCCCATTTGTGTCGAGACCAGTAGATGACCACCATCCAGCTAAAAACCTGAAGAGCCAGTGAAAACGTGAAGAACGCCCTCCAGCCTTCACTTACTAAGTGAACATAGACCAAATTATGTTCTGGAGCAGCAATGCACATTCCCATGTAATACCCTGTTGGACACAGAACAGAAGGTTTGCTGATATGTATGTTCACTTCATGTTGGAAGTGGTTAGCTATTCGAAATTACAGATAAATAATGTGTAGCTAGCTTTTAATAGTTATTTTAAAAAATGTGATCACCTAGCTAGGCTACGAATTATAGGATGAACGGTCACTTGTTTACAGGTAACGATAAGCTATTTTTCTATTATTGGCCTGCCTTACAGCAGCTTCTAGTAACTTACCAAGTGGCAAAGTTGAGTGAACCAGTAAAGTGACGCTCGTTCTCCTAACATGATATTGAATGAAGCCAATATCCTCACTTCCAAGCCACCCTGAAAATAGATTTTGCACGGTGAACCCAGCCGATCGGAATTCGTTTGGGGTTAACACAAAGCACAGCGCAAACACTATGTAGGCTAAAGAAAACGTTAGTTCTGGCCGTTCCATGTTACCAGTTTAACAAACACTAATGTTGATACCTAGCTATCCATCCAGCTCTAAAAGTGAGAACTGAGAAGGAAATGACAACTTCCTGTGCCACGACTTTCGCGACAGCACCTTCAAAATAAAAGTCTGGATTTCGCAACAAACCAAGAGTGTATAGCTGGATTCACACGAGACACGGCAAAAACTCCCCGTACGGCATCGTAATGCAGACACACTTGTACACTGCAATCAACATCGTAATCAATCTTCCGCATCTACGAGATGGTGGGCAACATTGCATACAACTGTCCATCTCCAGAAAGGCGACTGACAGAAGCTGTTTTCAGTTTAGTATTAATTGACAATACGAAAACTATCTACTGAGCTGTCAAAGCTTGTCTTGCAATCTCACACACCCATAGATAAAAGCAACATATTAGCTCTTTCTCGGAGGTAAATCAACTTCAGGTTCTGGCACCGTACGGCAAAGCACCGCAAAAGTTGGATTATTTCAACTCTTGCGACACACCCGCCGCACCGCATCCACTTTTTGCCGGTTCCGGTAGATTTGCCGCAGCAGTGCGCATTGCTTCCTATTGAAATGAATGGACTTCCGCCGCAATGCAACCAGTTTGCCGGACCTGGTGTGAATCCAGCTTATGGCTGCAGCCTGGAGCCTCCCGTGTCATGCCCTCTCGTTTCATGCCCTCCCGTCTGGTGCGGTGCCCGAGCTTCTACTTTTTAAAGTAAAAAGCTCACGTCTGGTCCGCTATGACTTCTTCCTACTTTGGTGTTTTTTAACTAAACAGTAACTGCAATCACACAAATGAATAAAATACTTAAAAAAATAGCTGTCTGTAAGATAAATGCAGACTATGCTAATGAATAAAATACAAAAAAAAAGTAAAAAAGTAAAAATCGTATTTTACATGGGCTTAAAGGAGAATTCCGGGCGATTTCAAAACGTAGCTCTGTTGTTTGCGTATCTGAAGTGCTGTCAGTAGCGTTAATAACTCAAACAATCTGTATTGCCAAAACCATGTTTACCTTTTGCTCCAGTATACAACCGTTACACATTTACGGGGCAAGTTAAAAAATGTGCTTTGAGCCACTAAACATTACTAGTCCATATCCATGTGCAGTTATTCCTTATAGTGAACACAGCGAATTTGAACAAATAGGTTTCTGTACATACCTCTGTACATACAGCTGTAAGCTGGCTGATATGGCTACTCAAGGTGAAAAGGGGTTTGATTATGGGACACTAACGAGAAGACATGGGGTGAAAATTGCACCGACGATGTTCTGCTCTGTAGAAGAGTGCGCATTGGCGGTGGGGGCGGTAGTTGGCTATAAGAGCGTAAAGTCAGCTTCGAGAATGAATGGTGCTATTGTGTTGTTTTTGGATAGCGTAGATAAAGTCCACACGTTAGTGGAACAGGGAATAGCGCTAAAAGACA
>JACXGM010015692.1:0-20790 GCA_016801145.1 Umbra pygmaea
CTGCCGACTTGTGCAGGCACCGAAAGCGCAGCTTCCAGATTCCAATTGCACACTCGACAACGTTGCGTGTGCGAATGTGTGCAACATTGTAGGCTCTTTCTCCCACGACCTCGATGAAGCTCGAGCAAAAAACCTTAGCGCTGCAAGCAGCTGGACTTCAGGGCTTAAAGCAAAATTCCGCCGCGTTAGCCTGGCAAGCACAGGTCTGAGAAGGTCCAGCAGCTTCATCATGACTTGTCTTGGGAGGCGAAATTTTTTTAATATAGCCACGTCAGGCAAAATGTCAAAAGTTTTGCAGAATAAAACAATTGACATGGCCGCGGACTCGGAGTCATCTTTGATTCAATACAATGACACGTTAGATCACTGCCATAGGTGGTCGCTTACTGGACACCACCATGCTTACCAATTTCTAGATCTTAGCCATTTGGAGCCAAATTGTTTGCCAGACTTTAATTATCAAAAGTGATTGACAATTTAAACGCGTTCATTACATTACGAAATAGCCTAGGCTAATTACCACATATTAGTTCTGATACCAAATAAAGTCAATTTCCTAAATAGGCCTGTATCCATTGCGAACATATTTTATTATAGTCATAAAATGTCCATAAAATCATTGTTGTAGTGGCGGCGAATAGCGGCTTGAGCTCAAACAACGCTAAGAGAGAGCTTACGAATGGTCCAGACCAACCTTACGAAAGTGTGACTTACAGAAGATATACTTAGCGTACAAACGTTTCGGGAACCGTGCCATGAGGTTAAGAGAGAGGTTAAGGAATAGGTTAAGAACTACTTAGCGATAAGAACGTTTTGGGGAACCGGGCCCAGAACGTTAGAGTGTACTGTATGTGTCCCAGAGGCAGTAGCTTAGGCTGCTGCACCAACCAAAGCCACTGAATTGTACATTATAATCTAAACCTAACCCCTAATCTTGAAAGACACTTTCTCCTTGTGAGAACTGCTAAAAACTTTGTGAGGAATACATTTTCAGCTTATAGTGTATTGATGGGGACTTTTGACCAAGAACACACACATAAGCCTCTTTCCGACCAAGTAGTTACAGGAACGTAGTTATAGGAACAGTCCATTTCTAAACAGTTCTACTAACTACTCTCCCCCAAAAACGGTTTTGCTATTTGCATTCGCACTGGTCAAGTGGCCATAGGAACTGGTAGGAGGGATAAAGAAGTGACGCTGGAGTCATAGGAATTGAGTAGCTACTTAACAGAGAAACACAAAAGACAAACGAAGCGACCGGTGTAATTTATAAGTTGGACCAATCAACGTGGACCTAGGAAAAGGGAAAATGGAAAGACCCTGCTTTGGAGTAGGAGCTAAACAGGTTATAGGAACGGCGGTGCTAGGAACTAAATAACCCCGCAATTTTTTCTATCGGAACACAAGAATAAAAGGGTTATAGGAACGTTATGTTCTAGGAACTGCAAAAATCCCTGCGGTCGGAAAGCGGCTATAGTGGCTGGCAAACCAACACACATGATGAACATCTGCATGAATGGTTAAGTAGGTAGATTGCTATAAAGTTTAGCATATCATTTCACATTTTCCAAATCTACCTTGGAATTAATTTAAAATTAATAGCTTTTTATTTTATTTTTATTTTTTTACCCTTACCCTAACCTTTTTGATGATTTTATTATGGAAGGCAACAGAGTGGAGCACACAGGTATCAGAGCTGGGGACAGACAGCTAGGGACTGACTGGCAGAGACAGGGAGTCTGTGGTAAGTTTGATTATTTGTTTTGCAAAATTATGAGAAGTTCCCTCTTTTTTAGACTTGTAAAATAGGTAGGTAATTAGAAAATTCCATCGATACCCCACTCTCAACCTATCTGGTGATTGAAACAAGACATTTTTAAGGCTTTCGTTTTGTGTGCTGGTGGTAGTAAGATAAATTCAATACTGAGACCAACTTTGTGGTGGCTTTCAATCGAGATACTTTTAGATGAGATCACACCATAGACATTGAATATACAGAAATTCACAGATACTGTACACACATTATTTAAAATATGAATACCTGCATACATACTGGACTGATAAGAAACAATGCTATAACTATTTTTAGTAGTAGTAATACAATGATTGAAACATTTGAACGAATTGGGACAACCCTTCAGATAAGTACCTATCTATTATCCAGTATTAGAAATGATATATTCCTCAATATAAAATAAATGTAGGTGTTACATCTCTACTTTTGGTGTCCCCCTCAAAAATTACTCTTAATTTTATTTTTTATTTTTATATTATTATTTTATTATTTATTAACCAGGAAAACCACATTGAGACCTGAGTCTCATTTACAAGTGTGCCCTGGGAACACAACCATAGAAATGGCACAAATACAATATAAAAACAAATATATTTAAAGACATTACATACCTACAATACAAGTTAATTAACACAATCACATTTTCCACAATAAAAGTCTTTAACCAAAGCAGTGTACTGGCTTAAAGGAACTAATGCATCCAAATGAAGAACTGCCTGAATCTCATTCCACATATGAGGAGCAAGATCTGCCATATTTAGTCTTTACAAAGGGAGTGTCTACTGTCAACCAGTCTATAATTAGAGACTCTGAACTCCAAAAGAGAACATACATAGTTAGGGAACCTCTGTAGAAGGGCTTTGTAAACAAACTGGGCGAGGTGCATTAGTCTACGTGTTTTTCAGTCCAACCAACCTTTTGATAAAGCAAACAATGATGAGTGTTAAAACTATCTGAGGAAAGTTTTACAGTGCCTTGCGAAAGTATTCGTACCCATTGAACATTTCGAACTTTTGCCACATTTCAGGCTTCAAACATAAATATATAAAACTGTAATTTTTTGCAAAGAAGCAAAAACAAGTGGGACACAATCATGAAGTGGAACAAAATTTATTGGATATTTCAAACTTTTTTAACAAATAAAAAACTGACAAATTGGGCGAGCAAAATTATTCAGCCCCTTTACTTTCAGTGCAGCAAACTCTCTCCAGAAGTTCAGTGAGGATCTCTGAATGATCCAATGTTGATGTAAATGACTAATGATGATACATAGAATCCACCTGTGTGTAATCAAGTGTCCGTATAAATGCACCTGCTCTGTGATAGTCTCAGAGGTCCGTTGAAAGCACAGAGAGCATCATGAAGAACAAGGAACATACCGGGCAGGTCCGAGATACTGTTGTGGAGAAGTTCAACGCCGGATTTTGATACAGAAAGATTTCCCAAGCTTTAAACATCCCAAGGAGCACTGTGCAGGTGATAATATTGAAATGGAAGGAGTATCAGACCACTGCAAATCTACCAAGACCCGGCCGTCCCTCTAAACTTTCAGCTCATACAAGGAGAAGACTGATCAAAGATGCAGCCAAGAGGCCCATGATCACTCTGGATGAACTGCAGAGACTGACAGCTGAGGTGGGCGAGTCTGTCCATAGGACAACAATCAGTCGTATACTGCACAAATCTGGCCTTTATGGAAGAGTGGCAAGAAGAAAGCCATTTCTGAAAGATATCCATAAAAAGTGTTGTTTAAAGTTTGCCACAAGCCACCTGGGAGACATACCAAACATGTGGAAGAAGGTGCTCTGCTCAGATGAAAGCTAAATCGAACATTTTGGCAACAATGCAAAATGTTATGTTTGGCGTAAAAACAACACAGCTCATCACCCTGAACACACCATCCCCACTGTCAAACATGGTGGTGGCAGCATCATGGTTTGGGCCTGCTTTTCTTCAGCAAGGACAGGGAAGATGGCCAAAATTGATGGGAAGTTGGATGGAGCCAAATACCGGACCATTCCGGAAGAAAACCTGATGGAGTCTGCAAAAGACCTGAGACTTGAACAGAGATTTGTCTTCCAACAAGACAATGATCCAAAACATAAAGCAAAATCTACAATGGAATGGTTCACAAATAAACATATCCAGGTGTTAGAATGGCCAAGTCAAAGTCCAGACCTGAATCCAATCGAGAATATGTGGAAAGAACTGAAAACTGCTGTTCACAAACGTTCTCCATCCAACCTCACTGAGCTTGAGCTGTTTTGCAAGGAGGAATGGGTAAAAATGTCAGTCTCTCGATGTGCAAAACTGATAGAGAAATACCACAAACAACTTAAAGCTGTAATCGCAGCAAAAGGTGGCACTACAAAGTATTAACTTTGCACGCCCAATTTTTCAGTTTTTTATTTGTTAAAAAAGTTTGAAATATCCAATAAATTTTGTTCCTCTTCATGATTGTGTCCCACTTGGTGTTGATTCTTCACAGAAAATTAGAGTTTCATATCTTTATGTTTGATGCCTGAAATGTGGCAAAAGGTCGAAAAGTTCAAGGGGGCCGAATACTTTCGCAAGGCACTGTATGTAATTGTCCCTTCCAAAGTTTATGTAAGATTTTCGCCCGTAGATACAATACATTAAAAAACTCACAAAATGATTGGCATATGGTAATTCTGCCTACGTAATGTGGTGAAATTTCCATTACGTATGATTATTCACTTATTGCCATGAGAATTTGCTGGACTTTCAAACCTAGCTTTACAGAGAGCATTGATTTATTGATTCAATATTGGTAGTTACTGGTTCAATGTAATAGATACTGTATGTACATACTGTGTGTTGAATTTTTAATGGTGAAAACACTAATAAGCATAATTAGGAGTGAATGGAATGTGTGAAAAACAAAAAAACAATTGGTTTTGTTCGTTGCGCACCATTCCATTTACTCCAGTTCCGAGCGTAATACGAGCCCGTCCTCCCCAATTAAGATCCACTGACCGCGGCTGATATACATATATAATTAAGTATCTCCTTGAGGGGCAATGATATTAGATCTAGAATTAGTTAATGTTATTGATTTCATATTGAAAAAAGAATGTTCAGTAAGTTTGGAAAATGTCTTGCATCTTTTCTTTTATTTAATCAAACATTGGACCAAAACATTCCATGGAAGCTTTATACCTTTTATTGTTCATCAAACTGTAGTTCCAACTGGAAAAGTCAACCTTTTGAAAACCACAAGGTAAAATCTCAGTTGTTTACGGCAATCGAGCAAAAGCAGATGTTGCCAAAACATCTACTCGCTTCAGACTACAGTTTATTGTCAACATTCCTCATTTTTTGCAAGTTTAGCTAAAAAGTTTTATATTTTATTATATATTGGTCCTGGCACACAATCCAGAATCAACAAAACATAAACAGTTTTTATAATTCATTTAATTGGTGAGAAATTCATAGCTTCATCTGGTATCACACCAAACAAACTACAATAACAGGAAGTCACCAGAGTTCCCACATTTATTTAACACGTTTAGTGTTTCATTCAAATTGTTTTATCATATAGCTTAGTTGATCCACACCACACTGGTGCATTTTAGCAGTTTACAATACAAATTCACAATGCAGCTTATACATAATAATATACCTGTATTAAAAGCAGTCAACGATTCAGTCTAACAATGTAAAATTTTCTGGTTGATATTGATGCTTATTTATCTTAACCTGATCACACAGAGGAGTTGATAGACACTTTTTTACCACTACACCACTGGTTAAACCAAAGCTCTTTGCACTCTGAATAGGTGAAACTGTGGAATTTTCAACCTTGACGAAGAGGTCTATGACCAGACAGGCATTCTACCTTCAAAGTTGAGATTGAGGAGGTGGGTTGATGTCAGACCAATGATGTTGGCCCATGTGAAGAAAAACATGTCACCGCCTGGGTGTTGGAAGGGGAAAGTAAAAGAAAAACTGAATGTTACCTGTATAAAAATGTCTGCAACAACCATGTGAGGTTAGGATGGAGGAATATTCTTGGTATATAGAGAGTCGAAAAGAGGGGCTAGAACCAAGCTCTGAGGGACACCAAAGGAATAATCTATGGCAATTTTTGCATTTGTGGTTTAAAATGAGATCCCACATAGAGACACATTATGTGCTAGCATTTTAATATGTATTACCACACTTAACTGGTGATGAGGAATTTGTTGGTCCAGTCTTGCAAAAGCACCACCTTGTTTTCAAAGAGGCTATAAAAGCAGCTCCCCATATCTTTCACTCTGCTTGCCCTACACTCCAGAGAATGGAGTTAATGATATCAACCTGCTTACAGTGTCTGGAGGAAGACAAAGGGCAATAAACAAGGCTTGAAGTGTTAGGGACAATTTAATCCGTAACAGCCGTACTGTACGTAACCACTTCAACTGCCATGTTCTCACTGACGTCCATTTTACCAGAATCGAGGTAGATGGCAAACACTGAGACTGATATTCCATGTGAAGTGTCAGCGCGGAGATTGGAGCACATAGAACTAATTTCACAGATATTTTGCAGAGGCTCAGGAGAGCATTTTAGTGTTGCAGAGCTCTTCAAGGCATCATTAGTTGAACGCAGAGTGAGGCTCCTGCAGGATGAGCCTTCCGTCATTGTCTGCAGGTGGAATAACTGATAGCCGATGCCCAGGCAAGCAGTGGGGAGCATGGTAAATAAAGGAGCTGAGGAGAGGGAGCACAAGTTAATAAAGGCCTCGCTGGCCACTCGGCTCTGGGGGATCAGGACTAGCTACTCGACGGATGTACTGACAGACTGAGTGACTGATGCTTAGATGACTATAACTGGCAGACAAGAGCAGGACACAGGAAGAGGAACGTGAACCTACATCCACCCAAAAGAATGTTTAGATACACAGGTGTGTGTAACAGTGTTCACATGTATGCATACAGTAGATATGTGTGTCAGAGCCAGGAGGTTGCTGCAGACTCCTGTCACTTCCTGTCCCTTGCCAGCATAATTCTTTTAAGGGGCTCATCCCTCATCTCTCCATTAGCGTCAGCAGTCTGGAGCGATGCACAGAATCACTCTAATTGATATGCAGTAACGTATTTGTCAGCAGGAAGCAGACCCAGCTGGCCCTGTCTCCCCATGGCTGGGGGGTGCAGAATATAGGTGGACAGCCAATGAGGGTGTCACTGTGGGGGGCTGTGGGTGCGTGCATGAGGGGGGCTGTTTATTTGATTTCACCTGAGCAAAAAAGGTCACACCCTGCACATCTGTAGGTACTAGGGTAACATGAAACAATCTGTAGGTACTATGATAACATGAAATAATCTGTAGGTACTATGATAACATGAAATCATCTGTAGGTACTAGGGTAACATGAAACAATCTGTAGGTACTATGATAACATGAAATAATCTTTAGGTACTATGATAATATGAAATAATCTGTAGGTACTATGCTAACATGAAATAATCTGTAGGTACTATGTGGTAACATAAAATAATCTGTAGGTACTATGTGGTAACATGAAATAATCTGTAGGTACTATGCTAACATGAAATAATCTGTAGGTAATATGCTAACATGAAATAATCTGTAGGTACTATGATAACATGAAATAATCTGTAGGTACTATGCTAACATGAAACAATCTGTAGGTACTATGATAACATGAAATAATCTGTAGGTACTATGATAACATGAAATAATCTGTAGGTACTATGCTAACATGAAATAATCTGTAGGTACTATGCTAACATGAAATAATCTGTAGGTACTATGCTAACATGAAATAATCTGTAGGTACTATGTGGTAACATGAAATAATCTGTAGGTACTATGCTAACATGAAATTATCTGTAGGTACTATGCTAACATGAAATAATCTGTAGGTACTATGCTAACATGAAATACTCTGTAGGTACTATGCTAACATGAAATAATCTGTAGGTACTATGATAACATGAAATAATCTGTAGGTACTATGATGCTAACATGAAATAATCTGTAGGTACTATGCTAACATGAAATAATCTGTAGGTACTATGCTACCATTAAATAATATGTAGGTACTATGCTAACATGAAATAATCCATAGGTTCTATATAATAACATTAGCTAATTTGTAGGTACTATGCTAACATTAAATAAAATGGATGGAACAGCTCTTTTTTGAAGATGGTGATTCAAGAGCAGTTGTAGGAATCATCTCCAGGTGCTCTACTTTATTGTAAGGGATGCTGTTGTACACTCTTGAAAAAATGCTCCAAAAGGTTTCTTTGTCTTTTCACATTGGATAATCCTTTAATGTTCCTGGGAGAACCCTTTTTGGTTCCAAGTTTAACTTTTTTGGGTTCCATGTAGACTGAAACTGAAACCAAAAAGGGGTTTTCAAAGGATTCTCTTATGGGGACACCTGTTTTATTTGTTATTTTTTCTCCCCACCCAATCCCCTCTTGCTGATTATTTTCACACTGTGAGACCAATACAGAAGCCTTTAGTCAGATCATGCACGGAATGATTACGTTCACCAACTACACTTCAGCAACTTAACAAACAGGCGCCCAATCTAAATGCAAGGAGTCACTGGAGAGCGACACGCCAGGATAGATAATCTGATTTATCTAACCCAAATCCCGGGCAGTGCTATGCCTTGTACAGGAGGCCCGGAGAAAGTCAGATAACCCACAGTCAGGCTCAAACCCGTGACTATCATGACTTGTCGTGCAATGCATCGACTTAGCCCACTATGCAACGCGGACCCCCGGTGGAACACCTGTTCCCTAAGTGTGTTGTTGTTAACTGAGATAAAGTTTCACAAAAATACAGCTCAGTCAGTACCTCTCAGAGGTGCTGCATTTGGGTTGTGACATTTAGGTTAATCAGCCTCACCCAGAACCCCACCTGCCACACCTTTACAGACCCTGGAGGAGGCCTGCAATACTCAGTGATGGGTGTTCATCTCTGTGGTCTCTCTGTCCCCTGCGTAGCGTGGAGCTGCGTCTCGGAGCACCTCTGGGCCTAATAAATAATACAACTGGAGAGGTTTTCACTCCTCTCAGCACCAGTAACTCTTTGCCAGAGTTGACGACTCAGCTGTAAGGGGTCCATTATCAGGTGGGGACAGGGGACTTCAGGGGCCGTGGTGGTGCGTGTTAAGGCATGGTACCGAACACCGAGGGTTCCCAGGCCCTGCTGACAGCTCAATTCTGCCTGTGCCCTTTCCAGTCACAGCCGAGCCAAGGGGAATGAAAGGCCTCCTAGCACACAATACATATTCATAAAGCTTGCTTGAATGTCATGTTTACCTGTCAGGGCTGGGATTAGGATGAACTGTGATCAGGTATGTTATTGAAACGCCCCCACCTCTCCACCCCACCCCCGGAAGACAACCAGCATCACGCTCCTCTCACCCTGTCACCCTCCTGAGTCACTAAGGGAAAACACAGTCAAAAACCCTATTCAACAGTAAAACGTTTGATTCTCTGTCTCTCCTTCACTATTTTATTGTAATGTTTCCCCGCGTTACAGCGGTAGCTCATAATGAATTCTGATAAATTAAAGGTTGCATTGTTCTGCTGCCATGGCTGTCCTTGATCATGACGCCAATTACTGGGGGTAATTTCCTGCCTCTGCATTTCCCTCCCTAAGATCTCACAAAAGGAACTTTCTACAGAGGGGTGCGAGCTGACACGCGGGTGACAGATATATATTTTTTTAATTCTTCTCTTTTTGATTCAACATTACAACGTCGGATTCTGCATTTTCATTGTCTTCTAGCCCTTCTCCTGTTCCTTCTTCAGGAGAAGGAAGAAAAAAAATATCTGTTGACTCAATTGGAAATGTCACCCAGGAATCTTTAACCTGAATAGAAGCGTTTTGACTCCTCTTATATAAAATGACAAGCAAGGACACAGTCTGTCTTCATCTGCGTAGATGTACACAGACAAGTGTGCCTCTTCCTAACTAGTGCAAGTCTAAAAATAAGTAAATAAAACAAACTAACATGCTGGGGGCAGATGAGAGAAGGGGTGCTCTGTTTTTTCATAAACAATATATGAGGTGCTTTTTGCAAGTCAAATCCTTAAAGATTCACTGGCGGCTTACCTCTCAGTGCCTTTTAAGGAGCGAGATTGCACGCAAAGGAAATGGCAAGGAAACATTGAGGGGATGGGGGGGTAATAAACAGAATACAACGCATTAAGGAGATAACGGTTGACATGAAGATTGCCCCCACCCTTCCCGTTCTCCACGGTCTGAGAAGAAACTTCTCCCTGAAGTAGCCGGGAGATGTTTGCACTCGTCACCTCTCTTTTTAGCCTGCTTGAATCGCTGAGTTCCTTGTGCTGTTTGTTGCCTTCATTGGCTGACATGGAATCACCTAGAATCTGCGTAATACTTCTCTCTCTCTCTGTGAGAGTGACCAGTAATTAAGTTGTGCAGATCAGAGTCCCCTCTCTGTTATCGTTGTAACAATCAGCCGGCCTAAGATGCTTTTTGACTGCCGGTTGTGCAGTGACCTGTGCGCGTCAACCCTTCTCTCTTTATTGGGTTGTCTTCTGTCCACACTAATGGCCGTAGGGGAATGAGCCCAGGCTTCACCTGACCAGCACTCACAAAGCCTGTGCTCTGGAGCCGACAGGCGGAACGGAAATCACATTAACCCAGCCCAAACCAACAACCAAAACAGTACACAGTCACACATATGGGGCTAAAAGAAAACGGGAGATTCTCTTTGTTTGGCTCCTTCATCAGCGGTAGGTGTCAGTTTGGCTCAACTTTGTTTACTGGGCAGTGTGATAAAGGGTGTCTGCCACCCACACCCCTTTGTAGGCCAGTAGGAGGGGCTTCCCTAAACACTAGAGGCTGAGCTGATTGGTTAGAAAGGCCAGTAGGTAACTGATACCATCTTCTGACCTATCAGAGATGAAGGATGACTAGATAATAAATAGTAGAAAATTTCATCAGAAGCGTCATGCACCTATTTTTTTAAGGGGGCACATTGTGCATAACACACAGAAACATGTGACCACATATACAGATATTAAAAGGAAAATCCACTTGGCTCAAACATCTGACGGGTCACGGGTCAGTTTCAATGGGCATGATGCCTCTGGTTTTCATGCTTTATTCTGGGAATGAAGAACTGTCACTTGTTACCCTTGTGCTTTGCCAAAACGTATATGGTTTATACAAGCTGTGCATTTCAATATGGCCCATTTCAATAAATTAAAGTCTATGGATTTATCTATTTAATTCCAGTGAATAGCGTATCGAGACGTTTTCCTTAATTGAGTGTACAATAGAATATTTAGATGTTAGCGCCTAATGTCCAAGCCCAGCCAGCTCCAGTTCAACCTGATCTTTTCCCCACCAAGATCAACAGCAAATTAAATGTAGTGTCACTATTATAATGTCACTGGTCAGGGTCCAGAATGTGGAGACTCCTCCAGGGAATGACCAAGCAACTTGACTCCTCTTGTCCTCCTAGACTGTGATTTACCAGTTATCAATGATTATGCATATTTTATAATCTCACAATGTGGATTTCTTTATCTAAATGCCACAACAAAGATGTCAGGCGAACTCGATTGGTCACTTACACCATCTTAGCATTGCTCTGCAGCTGCCAGGGCAGGTATTTAGAAATAAAATGGTCCAAATTAAAACTGTACCGTCACATCTGTCCTGACTATCTTGTGCAAACTTTCCCATGTCTCTCACCGATGTCAATTGGAAACAACATGCTAAGCTAACTACTGATTTGTCATCAACCAATCTAGATTATTTCTTTGATTATTATTTTGTATTTCAAACTACATCATTACCAACATGTCTGACTATAAGAGGAGGAAATCAGCATAGTTATTGTCGACGGTGGAGAGTGTTCCCAGGTTGTTTTCTCGCAGTACTGAGGTGCACAAGAAGGTTTGTACATATGCATGGGAGTCAGGAGATAAATGGCCAATACAGTTATAAATGACACAATGTGACTTCACTAGGAGACGAAGAAGAAATCTTCAGCTAGTAAAAAGACATACTGTAATTAGGTGTCCATAGAGTCTTTGTTTATTTGTCCTGGCAGCCTCAGAACCCTCAGAAAGATGACATAAGTTACCCAGGACCAGTTCATTATTCAGAATAATAGATTTAGAAGTCTTAATCATGGCATTCATATTTTAAAAAAACTGATTCACCATACTAAATTGTGAAATTCTCCTTTAATGCAGATTGAAAAATGGGGATGATTTTAATTTTCACTTTCATTATCACTATCCGATAGCTTTAGGCTAAACCACACATATCAGCCCTATGTCAAGATATTTTGCCAACCAGAGATCCATATGTCACTATGACACCCTCAGTGATATCAAATGGCCCTGGATGGCACTGTGAGAATCTGTCCCACTGGACCGGGTCTATCAGACTCTGCCTTTGGGCTCAAGTGGTGTAGGTTTTGAAGGTGACTTAAAGCCAAATTAGCTATCACCCCAATGCATTGGCATGGTATTCATTTCTTCCTCAAACTTGTGCTTATATTTTGGCGGGGATTCATCTTCCATTCCTCCCATCTTTTATCTACGTTTGCAACTTTTTGTGTCCAGGAGGCATCCGGGCTCATTTCCTTTCCTAGCCTTCACAGAGCACCTCATCAGAAACCCCTCCACCTCCACACGGCTACCAAGACAAGATCGACCCTTCCCGTCAGCTGCCCCCTCCTCCCTCCCATTGTAGGCGTGATGAGGCAGTGGGGAGGGCAGCTACCAGCTCTGGCAGTTTGTTGTTTTTATTTAACGCGTTTCTACTTCCATGTCATATTTTCTCTCTTTAATTGATGCCTGGGTCTGCGCGGGTGTCGGTGCAGCATTGGAGGATGCTACCTCCAAACAAGCCCTTATCCTCCTTTAATAGGCCCAGCTGTCCTTTGAGGCCTTCAGCTGTGTCAGGCCACTGCTGCCTCACTGCACCTCTGCTTTTTACCATTGCCGTGTAGCCCATTAGTTCTCTCTCCAGGCCTTACTATTCCCTGCGCTCATCTCTCTGCCACCCCTTCCACCGACCCCCCGCCCCATCCCTTACCTCTCTGGTCCCCCTCTGCCCATCTCCCTGCTCCCCCTACCTTTCATCAACCATAATATGAGGATGCTGTCACGGCAAACACTTTTCATAAAATCTTTCCTGTGTGAGTAAAATCTCTGTCTCCCCTGCCCCAGCCCGGCTTGCCTGTTTAATTTGTGTGTTTTAACGACACTACGTTCCCTCGCCTTTCCCATCAGGCTCAAGCTCAGCCCAGTGAAGCCCTGCCGTTGAGACGGGGGTCTGGCTGTGACGGCAACGCGTTGGTGTCTGCTGGTGTTTTTTTTTACTATATTGGCCAACGCTGTGTGTTTGCTGTGACAGGAAGGGGGGGTGCACAGGGGCTCCCCACCACATCAGACACAGGTTAAAAAGTGGACGGAAGAACATAATATCCAAATGCCTTGAGGGCGTGTTGGCAGTGGTCTCACGGTCTACCCTAGATTCAGTGTCCGACTCACGCATTGATAGATCGGCAAATCAGTTTGTTCTACCAAATTTAACAATGATATATCATTATCACAACTTTGGGGGAAATCTATAAAATCAATGTGGCACCAGTGGAACAGGATTAGTATTACTAACACGCTGAGAGGGTGTTAAAACGCACAAGTATAGATCCCAGATGCGGCTCAGATCAATGGCATTTGTGGACACTAAGCTCAATAACAAGCTTTCCAAGAACTCGGAAGAAGAAGAAAGAAATAGATGTGAAAAGCAAATTTGCTGGGAGAAGAGCTAATATCCTGTACGCGCCCGGCTGAACAGAAGCTGTGGAGCCTTGGGCAGAAAGAGAGAGAAAGGAGAGAGGGAGAGAGAGAGCTGGGAAGGAATGGATTCCTCCTCTGAAATTATACCAATACAAATGGTGTCGTTATTGATATCCTTACATCATTGGTATTGGCAGACAGGGTGAAGGATTGATACCATATGTCGATTACAATGGGCTGGCAACAAACCTGTTTAACACGTCTGTGTCAAGTGAAACAGATTGATTTAGAAATTGCCCCGTTTAGGTTATTGAAAGGGAGTATATTCACAGAATGTACTTTTTATCTGAGGAGCTACTCCCTGAGAAGTGTTGATGTTTCCTGGCCTCCTCCAGAACCAATGCGATGGAGGGTGGTTGAGCCGGCAGAGGCTGGATGGACAGTTTCCTGTGTTTTCCTCGGGAGGGGATGCCACAAGGTGAGGCCAACCCCCCCCCCCGTAATTGGATCTGTAAAAGTCAAATTTCCTGTTCGGTACCGATGTCCTGACAAAAATGACAAAGGATGCTGAATTTATAGAATGGAGATGTTTGGCCATAGGGATAGCATTAATCATCAGGGGAGTGACAGCCCAGAAGAAAGTATGCAGTTAACTCTACATGGATCAAGGAGAAACAATATGAGTATGTCCACTTTATTTCAACAGTGCTACTTAAAGAGCAACAGCCCAGACAGACTTGGAAATCCATCTGAGTGGCTCGCTTTACATTAGTTCAGTGGACATTGTTCCTTATGCAAAGGATAGTACTGTTTAGTAATATTTCAGGTATTAAATACTGGAAGGTGTGAAGTTTGGTGTAGCTGTCTACAAATATGCTGTCACACCCCATCTCTTATTTTCCTGTCAATAAAATAATTAAAAGTATCCCAAACCAATATATATACAGAATATAATAGAAAGAGAGAAAATAAAGTTTGATTTGGTATAGTTCACAGTGACAATTGTTATTACACAAGCCTTTGCTTAATGGCTTCTCTTATTTTATATTGACTTTTTGGTACTGAGACTTTGAATTCTTCAGTACTGTGTTGAGGAAAAGATCACTCCCATACATAGTGACTTGATGTCACTATGTTATCAAAGGCAAATCACCAAATGGTAAAAAAACAATAACATATTGTTGTCTCCTACATAACGTATTGTAGCTAAATCATCTAAATCCAGAATGCACAAGTCTCCCTGAACACTTCAGTCAGGGAACTTCTTAAAAGAGTCTACTTTGCGGGGAGTTCGCGTTGCGTAGTCACTGCATTGTAGGACATGTCATGATATTCAGTGGTTCAAGCCTGAGTATGGGTTTTTCTGAATTTCCCCGGACCTTCTGCACAAGGCAGCTGAAATTGGCATAGCACTGCCAGGGATTTGGTTTAGAAAAATCAGATTATCTATCCTGCCGCGTTGCTCTCCAGCGACTCCTTGTGTCCAAATCGGGCACCAGTAAATTCAATCACGGAAGTGTAGTTGGTGAACGTAATCATTCCATGCATGATCTGACTAAAGGCTTCCTTGTTGGATGAGCAGTGCGAGAAGAATCGGTGGCTGGGCAACATGTGGTTGGATGATCCATGTGCGCACCCCTCGCCATCCCACAGATCTGTACAAGGAGCTGCACAGCTGCCAACAAGGAAGGGTTAGTGGGAATTGGGAAGGGAGGAAAATGGGGAACATTGAACAAACTGAGTACTTAAGTGTAGCGCATTAAGTGTTGTCCCAAAATACTGTCAAGGTGCCTCAAATTATTGAAGACCATTAAAAAATACTAGCATGTCCTGGTTCTTGGTGAAGATGCTTCTGACCTTATCAAGGGCCACAGGACCAGTGGCATATTTTAAAGTAGGTATGACCTTCTTTTCTGCAGACGCTTCCATTCTTAGACGTCAACAGTGTGTGTGGCTGAAGACCTTTATTGTCATGTCATTTCGCCATGTCACTGCCTCCATAAAAACACTGTAGCATGCGTGCTTCACTACGTCACATGTTCTGGAATATCTGTGGTGGATCTTTGATGAGACGAAGGATATCTGGATTGATTCTGTAAGACGCTAAATGTCATAATTGTCATGGGGTGATTTGTTGCCACATCGTCAATAAATTTGACAAATGTTTTGGGGAGGAAAATGTTTTGCTTTGTTTACCAAATCTATTTCAGTTCCAAAAAACTCTTGTACAATTGCCTAGTTGTTGCAATTTTATAGGTATACAAGACAGCTTGGCATTGGAATATTTAAGTTACCTAGTCTGTTTTACTAATGCCTCATCTCTCAAAATGGTGCCAATTTCAGTGTTAATGGTTAAACCATTCTGTGAGAGCAACAAGACATTTTCTTTCTGTAATCGCTTCTGATTGCATCCTGCCTGCTTTCAAATTGCATATTAGTGACCAGCCTCGGTCCAAAAGTGACTGCCAGGAAGCATGTATACTGGTGGAGGTAGCTAGTGAACTGTGGTCAAACAACTCCTGTTCCCAGAGAACACAACTGGGCTGTCTCCGTGTCCGCAGCGGGGAACAGATAACACCAGGAAAACCACACAACCCAACTCAACATACCGCAGGGGAGAACAGACAGAACAGATTGCTGTGTAGAAGTGAAAGACACAGCTTGGAGGGAGAAAGTAAAAGACAGATGAGACATACGGGCAAGAAAGGGGGGAGTGTGAAAAAAAGGAATCAAAACGGGGAGTTCTAATGAGAGGCCTAACTACTGTACATAGAATGGGGCCAGTCTTTTCACCCGTGTTTTGACATAGATGGGAGATACAGAGAGGAAGAAAAGAAACAGGCCTAATTAACCAGCTTAATGAGTTTGTGGCTCTTTTGTAAGCATGGTGGGGGCTTTTAAAGGAAGCCTGGCTTTTTATGGTACAAAATCTTCTCTTTCAGCGCTGTCAAAGAAGTTTCTGGCAGAGCAGTTATCACAGCATGTCAAATTGCTCCAGCTCGAGAAATAATTTGGATTTTTTTCCTGTTGGCAGAGTGCTGCGAAACAAAAGGCACCCCCCTGGTCTAATTTGCCTTGGTAGGGTCCCTCTGGGTGGGGGGTCCAAACGGACAGAGAGGGCCCTGTCTCCTCTCCTGAGGATTAGGGTATAGGGAGGGGCGGGGGGGTTGGGTGGGCGAGGCCCTGCTAGCAATTTTAACCAAAATGCTGCAATTGTCCCCAAGATTGAACAGTGGAGAGCAGCACCACTCATTGTCCCCTGTTCATTATCTCTCTTATATTTGCTTATCTTTGTCTCAAAAGGGGAAAAAAAATCTAAGTGTTTAAAGGGCCCTTTCATGTGGAGAAAGATTTTTAACAGAGCACTCCGACTTTGACATGGCTGAGTTAAACTAAGCTACGGTTATGTTATGAAGACGGTATGAATGGCAAATGAGTACTTTTCTACTTTTCATTGGTATTATACACAGAATTAGATCCTTGATTTGTTCAAATGACATTTCCCTTGGGCCCCAGTATAATGCCTTTTTGGGATGAGATGTGCAATTTTGTGGTGTCAAATTAACAAAAAGAAAATTACACCGTTATTCAGAGGAAAAACGGTTATATACTATTTTTACATCAATGTGCCATACGACTTGATGATTTAATTTTCCTTTGAAGATAAATCCCTTCATACATGATGCATCTTTGGCAAGATATCATTTGACAACAGAGTAAAACAGTATGCGCTGTGCTGGATTCACATTCAAATACATGCAGACAAAGGAAGTTAATGAGAAAGATATTTATTTTTCTGTTTACAATTAAATAAACGTAATTGACATTGTCCTTTTCAATTAATGTCAAACCTGATATATAACTCTGTAGGTGACACAGCTGTACTTTCCTTGAATCTACAAGAGATTTTCTCAACATTAATTCCGTCAGCTCCTCATTTCTGGCTGTCAGATGGAGAATACTTTCCCCCATGTCACTACACCTACAGATACATTTTCTCATCGTACGAAAAGGAAGGCTCTTACTGTCTTTGCATGTCAGTATGACAGTATATTCTGGAATGAGGCCCAGTTAGTCCAGGCCTCTCCTCACACAGACATGCTCAGGGTCTGGGGTGTGTGAACTGGGCCTGGTCTGGATATGGGAATTTGTCACTTGGAGCTCTGACACTTCAATATCCACAGACCTGTTTGCATCGGATGCTAGGGGAGATGTCAACATTATGAATGTTCCCTGCTATGTGAAATGGCCACACTCATTGATAACAACATTATTGGGTTGCAAATGCTGTAACACCGCCCTTACCAAATGCACTTGCAAACACACACACACACACACACACACACACACAAACACACACAAACACACACAAACAATATTTAAAGCTTGTTTTTATGGAGTTTGTTATGTGTTCTTTCTTGATTCATATTTGCATGTTTTAATGTACTTTCTGAGCGTGAATGAGGAGACTAGAAATGGTCAAAGTGGACCTTGAAATTAAATGGATGAGCCTCTTGTATGGAATTCTTTATGTCCTAGCTAGAATCAAGGTTAATAGCTGGGTGCACACTTGTAACTTACCAAGGCCACATGGTTAATGAGTTGAGGAAACACATTTCAAATAATTCCATCCCAGCTCTAATAAGTAATACTTTAACAAAATACTTGATTAACTTTCGCCTCCAAACTCATCTTCACCTTGTTATCCCTTGCTGACAGCATTTTGTTGTTTGGTATGAATATTGAACATTGGCTCTCGCTGGCTGTTAGCTTTACGCTGACTCTCACAATTCCACTGGAAATAAAGGGAGGTGGTCTGCAAGCAGCTCACTGAGAGAGGACCCGCTGCTATGTGCCATGTGGAATCAGCTCTAGGAATGAATATGCTGCCCTCGGATTAACTGTTATATCAGGAGGTGTCTTTAGTATGCTGAAGGGTCCCAGGTAAATGAAATGGGGTCACTCGTGAATAGTGGTCACTCAAGCCATCAGACAGACAGCAGCTAAAGACACCTCCCTCAACCAACACACCGCTCCCTGAAGAGACCTGCTCTGAAACAACTCACTGCTCCAATCGAACCTATAGCTCTTATTCTGGAGGAGAGTAGAGAAACTGTTCTATCATTTTTCCTTCCAACTTAATTACTGATATTTCAGTTTAATGTGTGTCTGATCGGAGGGAGATAATGAGGTGGGATATTGGCGGGGCCTCTAGGGGCCTAGGCCTGGCGGATCAGGGCCTGGGAGATGACGAGGAGGCGCCATCTTCTCAAATTATTCTGGGGGGCGAGTGCTCCCAAGCAGCTTATGCAGCTAAGGCTGGGTAATTAAATGATAATGTAACCTGCTGAGTGTGGAGCGGCAGGCCCAGGCCAGCTGGGGGTGGGAGAGCACTGACAGGATTTACACTTAATGAAATAATAAAGCAACAGCAGCACTGCACACTGCACTGCATTCAGCAGGCAGGAAACGACCCAACCTTACTGTGCCCACTGTTTACTCACCTACCTCCTCAGCAGAGTCTCAGCCCAGGCTACCTGTGTGTGCGTGATTGTGTGTCTGTGTGTGATTTAGGTTTTTACACCTGCGTGTTGGTGTCAGTGTTTAGGCATTAACAAAGACATTCCTGCATCATGCAAGCTACAGGGAAATGCTGTTGTTCGTCACTTTGTGATAACACATCAATGTAATGTATTTACCATTTACCTGTGGCTGTATTCACCACACATCCTCGCATATCTCATTGATTTATATGATGTTACCAACATATTAAAATAACAAATTCAATTAAATATATATCATAATATATAAAATATTGTACGCGTTGTTTTATATATAGTTCTTACAGAAAATGTTGAATAGTGCTTAGTACTGGTTGTCTGTTCCATATTGGTTGCCACATCAAACAAGCAACTGGATTTATGATGGCTTCATTTTTGTTTGTTTTAGCTTGGATATGTCCATGATAATGAGTTAATCTGGCTTGGAAAAAATGTTGTATGGTTTGGTCCTCACAAAATACGCAACAGCCACTCATAATGGCAATGGCATTTCGAGGAAAGTCCATAGCGGGTCAGGATGGCCTGTGCCAGGACAAAGAATCGCTCTGCCCAGAGCCCACTAGGGGATGTCCTTATGACGGTTCTAAGCAGGGCCATTCCTCCTCTACACTCTGAAGGAGTATTTTGACATCTGAAGATTTAGCAGGTTCCCCTCCAGGGTCCCATTTCCTGCCAATAGACTTCCAGAGAGGTGTGCACAGCTTCAGGCTGCCTCCAGACCTAGTGTCCCTACAATGGATTTAGCCTTGGATATACAGTACTGTGTAAGTCTTAGGCACCTGTGCAAAAAAATATATAAATGCAATATGCTTTCCAAAATATAGAAATTGAATGTTTCTATATATGTAAAGAGCAGAAAACAGTAAAAAAAAAAATACCATACACAAATTTCTCACCTTTCAATGTGATAGTCCTTCACCCAGTTTAATTCCTTCTACACCCATTTCTGTTTTGGTTAATCAGGTTGGTTCTATCAGTGCGTTATGTCATTGATCATTAGCATACCTGTTTGTTATTGTGTCACCATACCCTGGCCGATATACCTTAAAATTCAACAGCTTTTCATCTGAAATGCAGTCTATTACAGAATGTTACGTTCTTTAACAAAAGTAAAAATTATTCTGTCATTTTATGAAGGTTTATGAAGGTTTGGAAATCCATACATTGCTCTATTCTGCTGTCACGCTACTGCAGATCACACAAACATAATTATTACAACTAGATTTGAGCCAAACAATATCTAGGGTGCCTAAGACTTTTGCACAGTTTTGTGTTGGGGTCAATGGACCTCAGGTTATTGTGTAACTACTAATGGGCTGACTCAGTCCTCCTGTATGGATTTTACTGTACCTGTTGATTTTCATCCTGACTTTTGTATGACCTTGTCGTCATAATAGTCACTCATTTTATACATGTTCTATTCATCTTCTAATAGCTGCCAGCTTTCTGGCATCTTAAAGGTGCTATATGTAAAACGGACAGCCAGCGTTAAAAAATGGGTACTACAGTTCAAATTCAAAATACCTGAGTTGTATCCCTCCGCCACCTCCTCCCCAGAATCGAAACTAACGTGACGAACAAGATCAGCGCAATCATGACAAGCAAACCGTGTTTTACTACGTCTATGGTCACGGAACCGTTTAGAAACATG
>JACXGM010015693.1:0-21088 GCA_016801145.1 Umbra pygmaea
TAATATCCATCTTGTATGTTTAATGTCTTAATATCCTTATTTAGTTGTAGGAGGTCAACTGCGTTGACAAGGCATCGGCTGGATGAAATTCCATGGTTTTTATATATTTTTCATAGGTGAGGCATCCTTGTCCTTTCCTCGGAGGGTTGCAAGCCATCGGTTAGCGGATCCGACATTTGTGGATTCATTTCCTTTTTCTGCAACACCGGACATCTATGGACATATTTTCTCAAACGGCAAAATGAGTGTACGTTTAATTAAATCAACCACATGAGCGGCGTCTGAATTAAGGTCGTGTTCATAGGGGTGAAAGAGTTCCCACATAAGGATACGTTTTTTATTTATTCTTTGGAATTGTCGCTATCCACCGCAACGAAATGGAAAGCGAGGTTTTTACACCGTTGCTGGAGCAATTTTTGCTCACGCCTTTGGTTGCCTGGGTAAGGCACACTAATGAACGGTTCTAATGGAATTCGAACCTGCTTTAAGCAGGGTAAAAAAAAAAAATGTCCTATTAACACTACGTTGGTTTTGCTGATGTGTTTCCTGTGTATTGTCCTATTTTTCAGGTTAAAGCGGCTGGACATTCATCTGGAAGCGATGGCAGCAAACTATCGGAATACATTGAATTAGTGGATGGCATTTATTTAAATGAAATTATGCTTGAGATGTAAGTATTTTCTTATGGGCTCTATCTTCTGGAGTGGCCACGCATGCTCATCTGATCCATTGGCCAGCTCCATCCTTCATGCACCAACATTATACCCTACACAGGACATTCACAAACGAATGCATTGTATTCATGATGCAGTGATTCCATCAATTCATCGTAAATTGGCCTGAATTAAAAATGTAATAGTGAAAAATACCAACTAACAAAAGTATGAGAAATGATTGAGAAATAGTTGTAATTAGTGTACAATAAATTCTAGATCTTGAGACAGTCACTTCAACCATCTCGGGGTTCTGTAAGCCTGTTGATGGCCGGAATCGGCAGCAGTATGTCTTCCACTCGAGGGGTCAATCAAAGAAAATGTCATAATCTGTAGTGTCAGCTGCACCCTACTGTGTAGGCTCCATGGCGTGCTCTCATGCCTTCTAGAAATGTACTTAAAACACATTCTCCCTACTGTAAGTCACTCAATACGCATTGAGGAGTAAAACAAAATAAGATTCCGTCACTCTCTGCCATGACTCTATACTAAAGAAGGTGGTTACCACCAATGCTTTTATCTGTGCGAGCTTTACATGATGCAGTGTCATTTGTATTCTTAGAATTAAAAAAGCGTCTGCCCTAGGTGACATTTAATCAATATCATAGGCAGGGCGTTAATACTGTTTCTGTTTTGTATAAAAAACAAGCCAGACATTGCATTAATTCTCTTTGTGCTATTGTCAAGCACTTATGCTCATTGAGCTTATTACCTATCAGAAATGTTCTAAGCTCTCGTACTGGCACAGAGCATCAATTCGTTTACAGCTACTGCTCTCCTCATGCAAACGGCACTTGGGTCTGTTTTGTGAAATGTGCTGCTGTTTTCCATTCCATCATATGTTGTGCTAGTGCACAAAAGCCTAATTTTAAATTGTTAATTTGTCGACATGAGGACTATCCTTTAAAAAACGAGGCTTGTTGAGCTGTCAGGATGTTGGGACTGCCCAGTCACTTCATCCTAGTTGTGTGTTTGTATGTCAGTTTTAGGCAGCTGTTGGCACTTGTCTGCACAGCAAGACTCCCACACAGAAGGCACATTGTCAAAAACGTTTTTGAAACAGGTCTTTGTTTCAGTGTCACAGTTTGTAAATGCTACACATTCACAATTTCATTTATTCTTAGGCTCTTTACATCATCTTAGTGTACAGGCTAGGTCACTGGTAAATATTTACCTTGTGTCAGATTACTTTTATTCCTCAAAGTTCTGTGATGATTTTTAAATCAAAATGCAAGCCTCCCATTCATTTACAAAGTTTGTTTTGTGAGTGTAGATTTAGGCTAGATTAACTAAAATACTGATTGATTCGGTTAAGCTCATATGGCTTCAGCTTGTTCAACAGGTTATGACTAACAAATGCAATGCCTGCAAATCGGTTGGCTTTAGCAACACAGAGCGCTGCAATTAAGTACTGTATCTACAAATGTTCATTTTCCCAGCAGTTTGCAAATTTAATGGCCTTAGAAAGTTTTTCACTGCCCCTGTTTGTGTTGAAGATCCAGCCGAGTGCTATTATTTAGGCCATAATTGCAGTCCAGCTTATTATTACTGCCTCATTTATATATGGCAGTTAATTTTCATAATGAGTAGCCAGTATCCAGAGAAATGGTGTACAACAGTTATCTTTCCAACACATGGCTAAGTTGACTTTTTGGATCACACTTTTAAAATATAGATTGCATATTCTTTATGAAAATGCTTGTTGTGAATTTGGCTTTTTACCATTTGAAGCAGCTTACAGTGTAGTATGTATGCCATTTATGACACACACAGTGTCAAGCCCCAAGTGATTTAGTCAGCTACAGTATCTAGTTTGGTGTCCTGTAATCGGTCTGTTCAAGCTGTTGACAGGGAGGCAGACAGACAGACGTATATTGTCCAGGAAGCATAGCACCCTGCTGGATTATCTAATGGATAGTTGGTGGCACAGATGGCTTGGTGTCACTATTCTGCCCGTCAGTCACTACTGCCCAGCCAATTAGGTGTCCCTTCAGTGACCTACTGTGGGTCTGCTTGTTTGGGTTGATCACAGACTTGCTGGAGAATTGACATTTCCCTCTTCCCATTACCGGTAGTTGTCAAAAGCATGTTAATTATTTTTTTTGCCTCTGAATGTACCACGATATATGTTAACATTCAAAGAAGGATTGGAACGAATGACCTCAACCAAATTATGTCCCAATTCAGTGCTAAATCTGATTTTGACGCTAGATTTGTGCGTCAGGGCCATGCTAGATCCTCTAAATAATCCGTAATTCTGGAAGCAATATTTTAGTGTGCTATTTTCCACTTTACACACGCCCCACTTCAGTGCTCATATTAAATTCCCTCTCAGAGCATGAACCTCAGGTGAATGAAGCTAATGAGCACATGTGAATGATGATGTACACACGGTAACCTGGCGACAGCTGTTGGATGAGCAGCCCTGTGTTGAACGCAAGCTCTTCTCTCAACACCTCAGAAAGGACAAAAACACCGGCCAGCGCGGCCCAATCCGAAAACGACATGGCCGTTCGACACAGCGGTGCAGCCGCTTAGCGGAAGACGTTTGTTAAAGGACAACCGTTTGATTAACTTAATCCTGATAGGATTAACATCTATAGCAGCACCACTCCCCCCACACTCACACAAATCGCACCCCAACTGGGGGGTTTTCAACCAGAAGAAAATGGTGATGAAACGGAATGGTATCACCATGCTAGCTCTCCCAGTCTGCTGAACCAGACACAACATGCCTCTGCGCACACTCTCGTTTTGTGTTTTCACTGAGTAGCACGCCTCCTGCTTTTGTTCTCTCTTCTTCCTAGGTAGAGTAGGAATAGTTCAGATTCCTGTTGGATGGTTGCAGTGTATTTGTTGAATTCCCCAGTGCTGGGCCCTTTATCCGTGGAGATCAAAGGCTTCGTGTGTAGGCTGTGAGACAAACATCAGCCCATCCAAATATAATTTTTTTGCTGATGCTCTATAGTGAGTTACAGTAGAATGCATATCTTTTCCTATTTTGTTTGTTGATGCCTAGCCAGCAGTGGTCTAACACTTACTATTTATTTTTACCTTAACTCCTGTTGAGATTTAGTTCTAAGATACTGTTTTGAACCAAATGCAAAGCTCTTAGTTTAACTGTATTTCAGTATGAGTTTGTTGCTTGCTTAATAACTAATTCTGATAGTGACTGCAAGTCATTGCAGACCCATTAAGCTCCATGGCTTTGTGGGTAGACATGTAGTGTCGAATCACTGGGGGCTTGAAACACAAGCATTTGGCTACACCCTGCTATTTAATCTGCCAGTCTGTGTAGGCGAGCAATAAACTTGACAAACTGATTGAACAGCTGTTAGAGCCAAAGTTTGCCATTTCAGGCAGATGACTTGAGCTTCTAACCGCACATGTGGACACGTTCTCTTTTACTGGACTGTTGAAGGAAGACGTAGAGCTATGAAAAGTACTGTGAGTCGAACGTACAGGAAGCAGCTGTGGTGACCTTGACAGGGTACTGCTTTAACAAGGTCGTTCAGAGGCTCACAGGAATAGAAAATGCCCTGTGGAAATGTACAATAATGAAAGCAACCCTCAGAACTGAAAGACTTGTATGATTAAAGACCAAGAATATGAGGCAGCGCTACAGTTGGATTAGGTGATGTGCACTTTTGTTCATCGAGAGGAATTACAATAGTAAGTTGCCCTGTTACTGGCTTTGACTTTCAGTGGCTGACTAAGGAAAGGATTGGGAAGTACTACACAGGCTCTCTGTGAGACAAGCACACATCCTGCATTTATATTAGTAACGATAGCCTCAACACACTGACCAGTGGCATTGCTGTAAGGTCACCATCCGCATTCCTCTCCGGTGAATCCTCTAGCTCACATCTATATGTGTGTAGGAAGTCATCAGTCACTCTTCCTTCCTCGTGTTTGGCTTGGCTCTCTGGCTCTATATCCTCTCTCGGTAATGGGTAGCTAGCTGGCCCCTGCTTTCTACTCTGCCCGTGATGACTGACTGATGCAGCATGTCAGAAGTAGGTTACCCCCCCAATGCATGCATGCAGGAGTGCCCCAGGCTGTCATGTGCTCTGCATTGACTATTGACTTGTGCATTGACTCCCCATTTTCGGAAGCCTAATTTATCTGCGTGGTACAGTGTTTGGGTTTTGTCTACCCCTGAAAGGAGCCTATTCAGACGTCTGCAGCCGATTACACTGGGGGATGTTTTATCCGATGGGGGGGAGCGAGAGCATCAGCCAAAATACCCAGAGCTGTGGTGGGATTGTGTTTTCATTTCTCACTGAATTGGCTGTGTGTTTCTGGCCCTGTGATGAGTGGAGATGAGATCCTAAATTAGCATCCTCATTTCCCAGCTTCCTGTCTGTGTAGCCAGTGCTCGGCCTGACAGGATTACAGCTCCCTCCGTGCTATTTAATTAAGGGGTTAAGACGACCCCCCACAACACTCGGTGAGAGTCACGTGGCCAATGTCATTGAAACGGGAGGCCAGCCTTCAGATTTGCAGTGTCGAGGCCCCAGAGTGTGTTGGAGGACAGTGGATCAAATGGCATTGCAACAAATCCACTGAATAGCAGCTTTACTTCTCAGGTGATGGTTGCTTTTATTAAAATGAAGATTTTTTTTCATTTAAATGTAGCAGAGTTCTTAGTTCAATAGTAGCTTCCTGGTCTTGAGTAGCTTTTTATTTTTAGCATGTCTACTGCATGCTTTTATTGGTAATTTTAAGGACGATGCTGGAAACTCTGTTTACTCTTATTTCATCGGTTGTTTGGCAATAGGCCTATTGTTCCTGATGCTCAGTAGAAGTCAATGTTACTCACTGAGTATGGTGGGCTATCGTGGAGTGAATTGGGACAGGGTTAACGGTGAGTGGAGAAATGTGGCATGGTACATTTAAAATTGACCTTATGCACACAAGGTTGTGTTAGATCTCAATGCTTCAATGCATGGATCAAAAATGTAGGCATGCATGGCATCACAAACACGCTACACGTGTGAACAGTCCTGTTTACTACAGCCTGAATGACTGTCATCCGGGTTAAATAGTAATGTAACTAATAATATACTTTAGTAGTCATTAAAAAAGAATGTTCCTTTAAAATCATAGTTTTGGGCTCTAGTCCTCTAGATTATATGAATGTTGCAATAATGTACTAGATTGGCTTCAATGAGGAATGAGGACACATGAGGGTATACAGAGACTAAACTCAAGCCATCTGGCTGGTGAAGGAGCCCAGTAGAGGCCTACATGTGTTAATCTCTGAGATCGTAAACCATGTTGGCCCCAAACCTTCAGTTGATCATCAAAGCCCAGGTCTGCACTGACTGACTGTAGATCAGGGGAGTGAATCAGATTGTGTGAATCTTGAAGGTCTAGATACAGCTCTGAGAAAAATTAAGAGACCACTACAAATATTTCTTAAATCAACCCCACTGAATACGTCTGGATTATGTTCAAAAGGAAGATGGATGTTCACAAGCCATCAAACAAAGCCGAGCTGCTTGAATTTCTATGCCAGGAGTGGCATACATTCACACAACATCAATGTGAAAGGTTGGTGGAAAGCATGCCAAGATGCATGAGAGCTTATTATTATTATTATTATTATTTTTTTTTTTTACTAATGCTAGGTGACGTTGCTTTCGTGTGTTTTGGGGAGGTTTGTCAGGTTGATTGGGGGGATTTCGCGATGTTAAGCACACCATTTATTTTCTAGATGCATTCAGTGTCGCGTGCAAGACCGTGTGCTGCGATTTGTCAGAAAGCCACGCTCCGTCTTTGAAGAACGTGTGAAGGCTCATTACAAAACCATAGCCCCTATTGTTTTGGTAAACACCTACCGCCACTCCTGACTTTTAAAAGATAAAGATTAGATAAATGAAAGCCTACTCGTGGACATACAAATTATGAAACTCGCCTCTGCCAATGAGGTGTTTTCCCCGTTACAGTGAATGGATACCTTCAAGCAACCACTGTCCGCTTGTTGTTTTTCGTAAACTTCTTTCAACTGGACGTGGTTGCAATCATCACAACAAGAAAGACCAAAGAAAAACAGGAGTATCGTTAAGAACCATACCTGTGTAATGAATTAATATATTGGAAATTAGCCTATGCAAAGGTGTTAACTTTGCTTTCTCAGGGATTTGATTCGCCATTCGACAATGCTAATCCACCCTGAGACTAGCTAATCACCATGAAAGACCAATATCATATTTTGGAGCATGATGTCTGTATGTGTGGAATGTCTGTCGTTAACACAGGGTGAAACTCCTGGTAATAGCATCTGCAGTCACGCTCCTAGCCCTCAGGGCTACTCACAACTAGGACTAGTCAGTAAACGGGAACACTGTCTTCCTCTGTCATTCTCACACCAGACTCAAAGTGATGTTGTTGAGTTTCACGTTGACAGACAATCCATTCCAAGTTTAGCACTCCTCAACATAGCAATGAAAAATGATCATAGACTCGTATATTTGTACTGCTAATTCACAGTTTAACTGCATGACAGATGGACAACGGTACCAATGTATTTATCTAAACAATTATTATTTAATTTCCACAGAAATCCAAAAGCCACCGTTCAAAGGACCAACAAGAAGGTGAACAATGACTCAACGCTGCGCATACAAAACCTTTCCATCCTGATCCGGCAGATAAAGTCCTACTACCAGGTGAGTGGGCAGTAAACCCTGAAGCTGGAATGGAACAATGAAACAGAGTGCATCTGGGGCTGAAGTCTGTCTCATTAGGCCGAACTGTTAAAGCCATATGCCTCCTAGCACTTTGTGATCGATGACATTATGTGAATTTTAGACTTAAGCCACACACACACACACACACACACACACACACACACACAGCCTCTTTACTGGGTACGCCTACAATGATTGTGTCAACCTGCAGAACAGCTCGTATACTTCGAGGCATGTATTCGACAAGGTGTTGAAACGTTCCACAGGAATATTGGTCCATGCTGACAATGGGATTTACCCTGGAAATCCAGAGTTCTCGCGAGAGCACAGTTTGAATTTGCTCAGCAAGTTACTCTGGCACCGAGTAATTCTGCTCATTAACTATGCCCTTGTAGCCGAGCTGCACCAATCACATCGGTGTATCTGATATAGGCGTGTCAGAAGCGTGTTAAACAGATGACGACAGGGCTGCGACCTCGAAGTCATTAGTAAACATTGTAAGATCGTAATAATACCAGTTGTTTAAAACGGCTTTGGCCACTACAATGAACGAGTTAGACTTGGCTTTTTGTCTAAAAGAGGGACAGAAGACGGTGCTCGAATTGTTCCTTTTTAGGAAGGACATTTTTGCTGTTTTTGCAAGAGTTTAAACTACTAGTTAGCTCCGCCATAGGTGCTTAGCGAAAAACCACTGGTGATAGGTCGTAGTTATATCCAATTGCGTACAGTGAGATTTTCAAATGCATACTTGGTGCCGCCCCTCGAGCTGGGTCATTTTCATTACTAGATCCCAGACCCATATCTCCTCCGGATTTGGGTCTGGATTTTTCCAGGCTAAATGGGATTTGGGTTTAGTTCGGATGACTTTTATAATGTACAGTACAATTAATGATCTTGGCCCTGGTTAACTGCCGCAAATCCCATTGGGCCTGATAAATTTGATGTCTTCCGAGGCACATCCACTGCCTTTCTGGTTCTTATCACTCTTCTTGCTCAACCTGGAAATCCACACCTGAATTCTTGTGCGCCAGAAGAAATACACACTCTGGCTTTATTACCTTGATCGAGCTCACAGGTGCTCGAGTTGCAACAAGGGATTGTTTGACAGTGATGATGCATGGGCAACTACATTTAACGTCTAAAACCCAAGACTGGAATGTGCTAGCAAATTGCACTGCCCGACGTGAGAACTTGGGCTAATCTGAAAGGAGCATTTGAACGCTGATCTCGCAGAGAGGGAGCTACCGGTAATTGCGAGGCAGTGAATTTACCACTGCACCGTTCAGAAGGCCACGGTGATTGTTTATTATGGGTTGGTATTACGGGCCAACTGGATCAGCTTTGAGTGAGCTGATATGAGTGCACTGCGGTAGTCTACTCCAATAAGAATTACAAGAAATGTAGGAGCAATATGTATTGGTGAACGATTGATGTACCAAATCAACATGCTTAACAGAAGGGTTGTTACTATGAATCAGAAGGCTGACAATGTGAAACTTTGGTCCAGTGCTTTAGAACTCTTTGTCACTGCGTCTGTTACTGAGATTAACTGAGATCTCATTCACAAGCGTGCTCTGTGGACAGGAAATACATCAACATCGAGTTGATTTATTGCCCCGGCCCTATTTTAAACTACTGTATGTGTGTATTTACAGTATGTATATGTGAATGCTGGTCTGTATGGGTGTGTTCACGCACGCGCTTGGCACACCGGAAACTGTGTATACACACATTTGAAGATGTCTGTGGCTGGTGTGATGTAGGATCTGGATCTCAAGCCAGATGTCTCAGAGGGTTCAGTGGAGTTGTTAGAGATGATCGGAGCTACACACGTTGATGTGGTTCTCATCTTACACTTCGACTAATGAAGATCTGGCACGTATTTTAGCATTAGTTTTGTGGAAGCTCAGTATTAAAATGAACACAAAAGCAGAAATGACCGTAAAGTCCTGTCTCAGTTTTTCTGCTTGGCTGATGTTTTTACAGCATTAGATTGTATCAGGTTCTAGCATGCTTTTAATCTCTGAGTGCTGTTAATCATTTCCATTCTACTCAAGTAATGAGAGACTTCCTATTAATCTGATGGGAGGGGGGGCTTCCTGGAGACAAGATCCAGTGTACACTATGGCTGCAGCGGTTCAAGAGGCTTATCTAACAGTAAGCACATCTGTCTAACGGCTTCTTGCCAACCTCGCAACACCAGGCACACTTAATACCGTACTTCACATGGAGGACAATGAAGAACTTCATCCATGATAATAAGCTGTTTCTGCTGAAAGCGTTGCTCCTGAGTGAAAGATCTGGTCGTCTCCCGGTGTCTTTGCATTCAGAATGATAATAAGGAAATGTACGTGATCCAGCTTGCACAACAAAACTACAGGAATGCTTGGAGGCCACTGTGGGGGGAGTTATGCAGTCTCTGTGAGGAGACAATTTCCCACGCGCGGACAGTTACGGTTCCCTCTGGTAATCCAAAAAAAGCTTTCTGTCCTCATATTTGACTCAGCAATTCTTGCTGCAGCAAGTATGCTGTTGCATCCCCATTGGTCCAAATTCCACTGCTCATTAACGTTTCATGTTGCAGAGAGAGATGTGTACAGACCTGGACATGGCTGCTGTATGACGGGAGACTCGCAATCAGGATTCAAAATGAGCACCATTTACCAGCCAAATGCTGGTAAAATATGCAGGTGGCTGGTAGATTTGCTTCACTCACCAGCCAAAAACACAATATTAATTTATTGAGTGGCTGGTAAAATTTGAACATTCATTAGCGGTTTGGCTGGTGGATGAAAAATATAATTTTGAACCCTGCTCGCAGTGCTGCCTGAAAAAGTAATGTCAGCCTGGGTTAGGGATTGCGATAAGGAGCGTTTTAGCAAAATACATTTTGAATGTGATTTGATCCAACTTTAACCAGTTTAACCAGCAAGCCACAAGCCAATTGTTTTTTACAGTTACTGCCAAATGGCACTGATTGGACAGCATTACCTGGGCCCAATTGTATGCCTATTCGTTACTGCCAGACTGATCTCTGTCGCATTTAAATGAAAGCCTGAAGTTTCATGCATAATTGAGCGGCTGGTGTGGTAAATCCTAAAAAGACTCCAGGAGGAGCGTTTAGAGTTTCTTTTAATTTAAACTCTGGCGGGATCAAAGATACACTTTTTGTGGGGCTACATCCTTCAATTTATTTAAGGGACCATTGGAAGTAGTTTATTTAAATAAACTTTTAAATGTTTTCTTGAAGATTTTAAACCGTGTTTCCCCTCCAGTTTCATATAACTGTAGCCCTTCTAGGCTCTCTAAAATTGCTTTGAATATTATTTTTCTGAGATCGAAGAGGCTGGTAGCAAAAACTCGGCACGGCAAAGATTGTCAGTCTGGAAGCAGTAGCCTTCTAAGCACAATAAGACAATTATTTTTTTGTTCTACTCTGGTGACTGTCATCTGTCTTTTCCTGGCCTTTCCTGTCTAGTTGTTAACCTCATGGTTAATATATTGTCTGTGGTCTGCATTAGGAGCCCCCGCTCTTCCCCCTAGTCTTTTGTATCAACTCTCTCAGTGGTCGTTAAGAGGCTTTACCACCCACAATCTACTACCCAGTTAACCATGCATTTGCCAATGGTGTGCACAACAATGACTGTCATTGTGCTGTTTTGGTGCTGAAGTAGATACATTTAAACATAGATTTGTCATTTTGTGAACAACTTCATTTTGAGGTTCAACAATACTTTCATTTGACACCCAGCTGCTGAATAATACTAAATGCCGAATTCTAACAGGTTTGTTTATGGATAAGTAGTACAAGACAGAGAAAAAGAATGGTCAATTACAACCTAAAATGAAATAGCAAGATTGACATTTCACAAAAAACATTCAGCAAGGGGGAACAGCAGTGCTCGAGTAAGAAACCAGAGCAGCTGTCAGCCACAACACTTTGCTTTACTTTTTTTTTGGTGTGACTTCTGTACGGTAAGGGAACACCAGACGTTTGTCCTATGAAACCTTAAGACTGAGCTTTTCAGATCTGGAAAAATGTCCATAGAAGCAGAGCGAAGACTTTCTATTACAAGCGCCAAGAGCAATCATAGGTTAGCAATCGGTGGTGAACAACCCTTTTAACATCTGAAGTCTTAATTTGAAGCTTCCTTGTTCCTAGGTGCTGGATTAACATGCCTGTAACATGCTGCTCCATTTCTCCATCTTCTGAGGTGGGCAACCTGGGTGTCATTATGGACTCCACTCTCTCCTTCCAGACCCACATCAACAACATCACCAAATCTGCCTTTTACCACCTCAGAAACATCTCACGACATCTTACGGCCTTCACTCACACATTCAGTAATTGAGACACTTATCCATGCCTTCATCACCTCCTGTCTGGATTACTGTGGGGTCTTGTCTGGACTGCCCACCAAGGCCCTTAGCAGACTCCAGTATGTCCAGAACTCTGCTGCCAGGGTTCTAACCCACACAAAGCCCGGGGAGCATATCACTCCCATCCTCCAACAGCTCCACTGGCTGCCAGTCAAGTCACATATTACTTACAAGATCCTTCTGCTCACCTACAAATCTCTTCATGGACTCTCACCAAAATACCTCTCTGATCTCCTCCACCCCTACACTCAGTCACGTTCTCTGCAGTCCTCTGACAAGGACCTGCTGGCCACCCCCCACACCAGGTTGTGGACTTTTGGGGACAGGGCTTTTTCTGCCAATGCTCCCAAACTCTGGAACAGTCTACCACTCCATGTCCGCTCTGCCCCATCCCTGCCCATGTTCAAAATGCACCTCAAAACATTTCTTTTCATTAAGTCTTTAGACCCCTAACCCTCCCCCCTATTTGTTAAGCGACTCTGGGTACCTTGAAGGGCGCTATAGAAGTCCAAGTTATTATTATTATTATTATTATTATTATTATTATTATTATTATTATTATTATTATTATTATTATTATTATTGTAGTTATCTGTACCCAGGCTAAGGTTCAGTCAGGTGCTGCAGGTCCACTGGTTGTAATTCTCCATGACCTACCTGCCTGGCTGAATCTCAAAAACAGGCTAGCCTTAGTCATACATCACTCACTGGCTGTTCAATGTCTACAGAGGCATTTGGCTACTGAAGATGAAATACAAAGTGTATTTTTTCTTTGCAATCCCAATTCCTGATTCTTCATTAATCAATTTTAGAACAGAACTGTTAAGTTCTGTTCTAAAATGAAATGTAATAATTTCCTTACTACAGTGAGAACGTGGACGCAGAGAGCACATTTGGCAGACATGGTCGTCATGTTGGCCTTTAACTTTGCAAGTTTCTGTAACTTGGTGGCGTTCCTCCATCTGTCGAGCTGCTGTCTTTTGGCTTCACTCGTTAATCTCAGGAAGGAGAAACATTTTGCGATGGCAATCGAAAGAGTTGGTTCAGACGTAGTAACTAATGAACTGTTCTTCTTATTTTTTCAAATTTTATCTAATATCTACCCATTTTCCTCCCTGGCCAATTTCCACTAACCCTGCCTTGTCGGCAACTCCTTGGCCAAATCTGTGGGATGACGAGGGGCCCACACATGGTTCATCCAACCACATGTCGCTCAGAAGCCGATTCTTTTCACACAGCAAATCTAACACATAAGACTTTAGTCAGTATGGGATGATTACATTCACCAACTATACTTCCACAAATTAATTTACGCTGGAGAGCAACGTGGCAGGATAGATCGTTTGACTTATCTAACCCAAATATCCGGCAGCGCAATGCCAGGTCCGGGGAAAGCCAAAGAACTCATAGTCAGGCTCGAACCACTGACTATCATGATGAAGACTCTTGTAATGCAGCGACTTAGCCCACTATGCCACGCGGACCCCGTGAACTGTTCTTCATCGCTCGGATGTCTATGAAACTACCCTCTTCTTACATCCATGCCATTAGTCTACCAATTCACTGGTACACATGGAAATTAACTTTCACATTGTTAGTTTTTATCTACCTGCATATACTATTTGTTAGAGGTCACTACATTGTTTTTTAAGTTTCTTTGACTTTAAGGATTATTTACAATTCTGGGCCAATATCCATTACCCATTAAGCTCCCAGCCCCTTGTCAGCAAACAAGGATGGTAAAGGAGAAAACAAAGACTGTGGTGAACTGTGTACAACTACAAAAAGGAGGCTGCATTTATGCTTATTCTAAAAAGATACTTGTCAGTTCACTCACTTCCTCATAGGCTGAAGACATTTGTAGATTGCAGTTTAATGGGTTTTACAGTGAGAGTTGTCCAGCCTTCTAAGTAGCCTAGTCATTTACTGAAATGGTCAATCATCAATCCCAGAGGCGGGGCTGAAAGTGGTTTTGGCTACTCGTTAAAGCCATTTAACTTTGGAATTTGTTGTTTTACACATTACAAACAGCATTTTAAGAATAAATGTACCAGTAGTATTTTAGGGATTTTACATTTTCTTATATGCTCGTAATAATCATTACGCATTTTTGGTTTCTAAGTATTGTTGACATTACTCATGAATGTCTCTGCTCATTCCAAATGTATGGTAGGTATCTTCATTTGGTGCTCATCTTGGTTTGGCATATATGCAATGTGCTTCACGAATTCGCCAGCTAAACAATGCCTAGGTGTGACCCCAAAAGAAAGCTTAATATTTTTTTATGTGATATTAAATCCTATGTTGGCTGAACCTTTCAGTGACCTGTATTGAGAAGTGACCCAGTGTAATGTTGCCTGGCTAGCACTGCTTTACTGTGGAGTCTGGTCTTAAGGCAGTAGTTTATTTAGTTTTCACTGCATTAGGAGGAACAGAGCTCCATTCACACACAGGGTTTGGTCCTCAGGGCACAGAGCCGCACGCATCATATGACCCCACACCATGCCCATTTTAGACGCCATTTAAACAGGCTGGCACTCATGCCACATCATGCTGCTGTCATCCTAATGCTAAATAACCATCCATATATGAGGCTTTAGTGCTTTATGTCTCCAGTCCTAGACTAGGAGTAATGAAACTTGTTTTGGATGGGAGGCTGACCTCACAAAGACTGTCTGTTAGTGGGCCAAAGGCCTAGTGTCTACAGCTGAGCCTGGGGTACATGTTGTTTTGGTCTTGGACTTCTTCATGGAAATATTTGTGTCTGAGATCTGTGTTATTATGGGAAAGGGTCAAGCCAGATATTTTCTTTCCTCTGAAAAGCCTTCATCTTCATCTTCACCATTTATTATTTTATGTCGGTAATCCCTATGTGATTTCTTCTGTGTCTTTCATATTTGAAACATGGGCAAATCGGTTTATTAGGGCATGTACTACTAGCCTGGGGCTAAATGCATGTACGCATTCAAGCCCAAAGTTCCTGTTGATGTCAGAGCTGTGCCAATAGCTGGCCAACTCGCATTGTTGTTAATGGACTTATAAATATGACTGAGGTTGCTGTACCGTTCATAGCACAGTTAGGCAGAGTAAGGTTTGATATTATTAGGAGGCAAGCAGTCCCACTACTACTGTATAAAGTAGGAGGAGAGGTTTTGCTAGAATAACAATGTGCTAGATTAGAGCCATGTTGTCACCTGTACATGTTCTATAAGCAGTGGGAGACCGCTAGGCCACCTCAGACTGCTAGGCCACCCCAGGCCACCCCAATAAGGCTTTATTGCGTTTCCCCTGTGCTGAGATCATATTCAAGGTAACTGGAAATTACATGTTAAAGTAATGTTATCATGCTTTAATCTGATTGTGCCCTGGGCTGTTCTTTATTTAGTGGTGTTGTTTTGACTATCGATTGGATTTGTTGAATTAGATTTTTGCTTCTTTTTATAGCTAGTTCACCTGCCTTTTGAACATGGTATGGTTTCATGATTTTTACAACTCGTAGCCACATGATCTTCATCTATCTAAAATGTCTGCCAGTGACCTTGTTTTGTGCATACTAGAATTGTATTATCTATCATGGGTACTGCCCCATCTTAATATATCAGAATGAAAGAGGCGTGTTCATTTATGAAGTGTACCCAGGTTTAACAGTGTTCGTTTTAGGTGGGATCATGGTTGGTAATGGCTGTCTTCACCTCACTTCTGTAGTGGCCTCTTCAAAACCAGCTCCCTGATGTACCTGGAGGAGCTCTTATCGAATTCAAACTGAACACATTTACATCCCCACAGGTTCATTTGAGAGGCTGGCTAATAGGAAATTAAACCCGTTCACCGAAATGGCGCAAACAACTTGCAGTTATGGATGCAGGTTTACAAGCTTATTTTTCCAATGCTGTAAGATGTCAGTTTTTGTTTTTTGCAGAGTAGGGGAAATCTATTTTGATTTCTCAACACCATTATTAACCAGGTTATTAGCCTGGCACTCAACCATTCTCATGTATAACGATGACTTGGCCGACGCCATCTAATAATATCACGTGAACTGGTGGCCTGTGTATGTTGATGTGCTGTAAAATAGGGGATGTATCACCATGACGTACTTTAGTTCAGAAGAAGCTCAATTTCTGCAGCCATGAATACCCTCAGTTCAGAACTCCCTGCAGCTTGAAGTTAGCCACCGTTCCCATGTTCTGGATATTACCACGTCAGGACCTTGCAGTCACTACAGCAAATGCTTTTCATCCACAACGATTTCCACTTTACTCTAGTTGCATGAATGGAAGAACTGCGCATTTCAAACCTGATTTAGATGAACGTCATGGAGGGAAGAGATTATAATCTGTATGAAAGGCAGGGTGTGTTTCTATCTGCCAAATTATTCCTCTGAGTGGTGGTGCGGGTTTCAGACGCCTGGGGAGAGGATTGTGGGCAGAGCCTGTCCCAGCTGAAGGCTCTGTCTTGGGGATGACCAGCCCACTCTCAGCCTTAGGCTAGGGTTTCATCATTTAACCACTTTAACTGATCGTTCTGGAGGACAAAGGCAGAACAACGCTAATGGTCTTGTACTGTCTGACAGGTAGGAGGTCCGTCCATCTGGTCCGGTCAGTCATTGTCTTCAGCCTTGCTAAAAAGAGTCGTTGACATTCACTGACTGCTGGGTCTATGCGGGCAGCTGGAGGGTCCAGTGACTGACAGTTGGTGTGATTTTGTGGAGGTGTGGATGTCTAATAAATAAAAATCAGCACTAGAACTATCTTTTGGGATGTCAACAGTGATTTAGGGCCAGAAGATTTGACTCTGTCCTAAAATACAATTCAGCAGATCTATTTTCACTGGAGGATATTCTGAATACTTTACATCAAACTTCTCAAATAGAGAAAAACATTGTGCGAGTCATGTAGCCTTATCACCGCTGGGAGTTGAAGCCGTGACACATTCTAAAGGTTTTCATCAGCCTCCAGCTTTCCTGGAATCCCCAAACAATAGATCTACACGCGCATTGCTTCTGCAGAGCCGCCAGCCATGCTGTTAAGTGGTGTGAGCACTGGTGTGTAGTTAGGCACCGGTTACCAGCGTCACAACCACAGAAACGCCCGCCGGGGTGCCGTTGTGCTTCTTTTGGGGTGCGGCTGTGCCTCCCTGATCTCTTCTTTCGGAGTCGTCGTCTTGGCCTGCTATCTGACTACTAGCTTAAACCTCTGTGCGGGGTCCTCCTCTCAAACCGTTTGTGCTGTACGGTGGGTGAGTGATGTCCGCGGCGTCGAGGGCGACGTTCACCAGCTGGTGAGAATAAACCCCGCTGCCGTTGCCACGGCAACCAGCCCTATGTGCAAAATGGGTGTGATTCCCGCATTCCGAGTTCTTCAGCAAACCGTGATAGCGTCCCCCACCCCCCCATACTATTTTGTCTTCCTCCCCAACGGAGGCGCGCGCAGCCACAAACCCTGCTGCACAATGTCGCCCCTGTGTGAGTGGCGCCTGTAACGGAACCTGGGGAGCTGGGGACGGGGAGCTGCTTAAACACACAGGGCTCCTGTGAGACACGAACACAGTCGTCTCAGAGCACACCTCCCCTCCCTCTCCAGCCCAACCTCCACTCAGCTGGCTCCGTGGGGCTGGGGGCGACCTAGAGCCCTGTGTTGTTGCCCTGGTGAGGAAGAAGGGGGGCGTTAGTTCTGCGTACGCCAGCAGAATTCTGGATTAGGTAGAGGCTTGTATTAACAGCAGAGTTAAAGCTGTCACCAAGCATGATTTACTGTGTCAGCAGAACAGTCTCATCATCACCATATATCATGTTACATCTCAGTTATTAAGATGCTTTTATCCACAGCAACATATATTCATTATTGATTCATACATTTACTACCCATGGTACAGGGTAATGAGCCAGTTGGGAGTTGGTGGTAATTAGGTGGCTGTGATTATATGGGCAGATTGTAGACATACCTAGGGCACATGGTTAACAACCTTAATATTAACTCTAAAAAATGGGCACAGGGCAATGTCCCCTTCACTACCCTGGGGCATTGCGACTTCCTCTTCAAACCAGAAGGATGGGTGTTGTATTCTGTTTTGTCACCCATCCAGGGACCAGGCAGTTTAGGCCTAGGTTCAGAGCCGTTCCAGCGGTAGGATGCAGGGTGTGAAGAGCCTGATGTCACACACCGCTAAGTTAGTCATTTGAAGAGTTGCGTTCAAACTAGCTTACCTAGCCTCTTCTGTATTGAAGTAACACCATTGTCCAATGCTAGGGTGGCTATATTTAGCTTGGTTCATTATGTTAATATTTAATGTCCGCGTGGTTTAGCTTAAGTTGAGCCAGGTCACTACCGGTATGTATTTTTGGGTACAGAGATTTAGTATTCCAATATTTGCATAATAATGCAGGTAATTCATACAGCAAATAATTTAATACAGTGAAATGTGTATTAGGTTAACTTAGATTAAGCATTAACTAACAAATGTAATCGTTTTTCCGATCCAGGCAAACGCCTCTGAAGCACAGGGTGCTAGGTGAGATCAAAAACACAGCCTACTTTATTTCATCAATGGGTTGTGCTTGATCAGGTTGATAGAGGTCCCATTATGGCTGAGCAATGAACTTGGCGCTGATCAATAACTCAGCAGTAGATGGTGCGAAGAGGAAGTGTAGTAAGAAGACGCATTTATCTCTCTCTACAGTGACACTATGTTCTTACCAGTCCCTGTACCCAAACAATTTACTAGTACTATGTTGCTTTTCAATACACACAGACATTAGTGTCTACACCCAAAATAATTCTGGATCTGTGCATCTCTAAGATTTTGTTTTTGGAAAGGAAAAACAAATGATCTAGCCATTCTGATTGATCCAGAACAGACCTGGCTAAGAGATAAACACAGGGTGCATGTGAACCAACTACCGTACTTCACAGTAGTCAGTAGTTCGAGCCTGACTATGACTCTTATGACTTTACCTGGAAGACCCAAGTCAAATTGGCATAGTGCTGCTTGGGACAAGGGATATACTTAAAATGATCTTCCTTGCCATGCCCCTCTCCAGTGACTTATTGTGTGCAGATCGGATGACTGTGACTAAGACTAAATATTTTTTGTGTCAATACCCAAGGGTTTGTTTTAGAACACATTTAATAGGAAAAGTTAAATCAATACAAATCTTACTACGCCCAATTGCCCATTATTAAAATATGATTTACTGCATGAATAAATGTGACTGTAAAGATTTTTTAAATAATTGGCAGATTAAGCATAATCTACTTTCTTGGTCTCCCAATAATCATTATCGGTATCGCCCTTGAAAAGAAATAATAGGTTGACCTCTACTTGTAAGTTCATCCGTGGATATGTAGGTGGTGAGTGTAACCATCCCACGCCTCCGTGTTGTACGAACATTGTAATAAGAATCGGACGACTCGTGACATGGGTGTTCGTGACCGTCCCACAACTGTCCAAGGATTGAAGGGTCAGGAGGAATTGGACAAGACCAATTTTGAGGGGAGAAATTGAGTAAAAACTTGGAAGAAAATGTAATTTGAATCTCAGTTAGAAAAGATCTAATACAGCTGATACAACGCTCTTGTTCTAGATGTTTCTTAAACAGCCTCAATGGAAGGAGTCTCATACTGTAATGTCTGTAATGAACAAGGATTTCTGTTTGAGCTGTATGGCTTGTAGAAAGTGACACAAGGCAGACTGTTGTCAGACTAGTGTGCTGTTGGCCTGGCCCTCTGGATTATAGAAAAGCTTTCCATTTTAAAAGCAGCATAACGTCCTACCCCCCACCCATACTCATAGTACTGTTCTCATGTTTTATTCATGAATCATGGGCTGTAATCTCTCGTTAGCATGGGCTAATCTTACCCCCGTATATTATACTATACAAACACTTCCTGATTTTGCCTAATTAAGAATTCACAGCATTCCTTTGTGTAACTGAACATTGATTAATGATTGATTGGGCGAACTGGCAGTTCAGTTTTCGATGCAGTGTCTAACAGTGCTATATGCTTGCACTGAAAACACGCCTGCCGAGAGGGACAGGTGTGTTTTTATATCAGGAGGTGGGGAAAGCACTGGCTAGATAGGAACAGGTGTGTGTGTGTGGGAGGGAAAAGTGTGTTTCTATTTGTTTCCTGTGTGGGCTCCCATTTACCCAAGGCCACAGTTGGTGTCTGACTCAGCGCATCGTGCCACCTGGCCTGTGCCTTCGTCGAATACATTGTGCAGTGACACAGCATTTGATGTACTGCCTTTCTGTGGGGTTAACCATAATAAACCCTCATCCACGCTTACTCGGCACAGTGGCAGGAATGGGTGGAGCAGCTAATCCAAATTGATGCTCTTATCCTGACATGAAACCATGGCAACCATCTACCACACAGCTGCAGTTCGTGCTGTGCCAAAAAGGAGTTTATCTGATGGCTGAAGCATCATCTTCAAGTTGTCCATGCTTGTCTCTTTCTCCTCATGTCATACACACATCATGTAAATCTCACTGAGACTATTAATGTTGGGATGTGACCAGTGTACCTTATCCTTTCCTCAGTGTTGCCTGGAGACCAGTGGTAGTAATGAGTGAAACGTTGTTCACGACATCAGCATAAAAATACCTAGACCTTACATAACGAGGTTACATAAAAGTAACAGTGCACTTATAATGTCATAATTCAAAAGTTATTGCTGGTTGAAAACCATCCAATCGGTTTGGAAGTCTGTAGGTCCTACTACATCAGTTTCTAAATGTTTTGACAGTTTGTAAATATTTAAACATGTTACGCTTTTGTATCTTTGAAACTTTCAGCCTAGTCACCCTTCCAAATATAATTTATGTAATGGCTGTGGATCTGGAGTTAATTTTTTTTACAGATATTATTGTTCAGGACATGTGGGTCCATAGGCAGTATCTAGTGACAGCGTTCAGGACATGTGGGTCCATAGGCAGTATCTAGTGACAGCGTTCAGGACATGTTGGTACATAGGCAGTATCTAGTGACAGCGTTCAGGACATGTGGGTACATAGGCAGTATCTAGTGACAGCGTTCAGGACATGTGGGTCCATCCATAGGCAGTATCTAGTGACAGTGTTCAGGACATGTGGGTACACAGGCAGTATCTAGTGACAGTGTTCAGGACATGTGGGTCCATAGGCAGTATCTAGTGACAGCGTTCAGGACATGTGGGTCCATAGGCATTATCTAGTGACAACGTTCAGGACATGTGGGTACATAGGCAGTATCTAGTGACAGTGTTCAGGACATGTGGGTCCATAGGCAGTATCTAGTGACAGGGTTCAGGACATGTGGG
>JACXGM010015694.1:0-21085 GCA_016801145.1 Umbra pygmaea
AAATAGACTGTCGTTATCATCAATATGAAATATAAGCATAGGGCTGAACATTTCCATCTTATTTATTTTTTATATCCCTATTATTTTTTATTTATTTGTTACGTTGTGTTATCTTTGATTTACCTAAATATTTTCGAAGAGGTACAGCAGGTATTTGCTCTCCTTTTTTTCTGCACTTTGTGTGTAATATTACTGACTTCAGGAAGATGTGTGTATATTTTTTATTTATTATTATTTATTTATTTAAAATCTGTCTAGCAGTTCATAGATGGCGTTTAAAAAGTGCAATCCACATGTTATATATGATGTTTCTTAAAGTGAACTGAGTGTGGTAAAGCCACAGACTTTTTTATATTTTTTTATATTTATGTTCTGATATTTACAAGATTGGTTTGGAAGTTCAAATATACTATTATGATTGAAGTAGTTAAAAAATGTATTCATCAATTCATGCATCACCTCATGTCATTATAACAGTCATTATAATCGCATATCGAATCGCAATCGCAATTTTGGTGAAAAAAATCGCAATTAGATTATTTTCCAAAATCGTTCAGCCCTACTTCAGGGTGCCTAAGAAAGTCTAGCAAGCCAGGACCGTTTCCTAAAGCTGATTCAGTGGCGGGATCGGTGCACCATCAGTGAAGAGCTTGCTCAGGAATGGCAGCAGGCAGGTGTGAGTGCATCTGCATGCACAGTGAGGTGAAGACCTTTGGACGAAGGCCTGGTGTCAAGAAAGCCAGGAAAGAAGCCAATTCTCTCCAGGAAAAACATCAGGGACAGACTGATATTCTGCAAAAGGTACAGGGATTGGAATGCTGAGGACTGGGGTAAAGGCATTTTCTCCCCTTTCCGATTGTTTGGGCCATCCGGAAAACACCTTGTAGACAAGGTGAGCGCTACCATCAATCCTGTGTCATGCCAACAATAAAGCATCCTAAGACTATTCATATGTGGGGTTGCTTCTCAGTCAAGGGAGTGGGCTCACGCAGAGTGATAGAGAAAACAGAAAGGCCACACTCTTGATTTCTGGAACTATTCGAGGCTGCATACCCCGGAAGTGGGCGCCAAATGCGTATGACCGAGTCCAATGGACTGCGTTGTACGGAGACACTCCCAGTTGACTCCGTTGTACGCGTTTGCCACCCACGTCCGGGGTATGCAGCCTTGAATATTCCGAAAATCAACTAGTGTCGCAACTCTTCTCTCTGACACTCCAAGCATTGATAATGCAAGAATGGGCTGCCATCAGTCAGGATGTGGCCCAGAAGTTAATTGACAGCATGCCAGGGCGGATTGCAGAGGTCTTGAAAAAGAAGGGTCAACACTGCAAATATTGACTCTGCATGAACTTAATGTAATTGTCAATAAAAGCCTTGTAATTATATTCCAGTATATCATAGTAACTACTGACATAAAGATCTAAGAACACTGAAGCAGCAAACCTTGTGGAGACCAATACTTGTTTCATTCTCAGAATGTGTGACCACAACTGTACACACACACAATTAAACCTATAAAATGGATCCACGGTTGTACCAGTATTGTATTGGGTTTTACTGTTAGTCAAACAGCAACATATAGTGAGCACCAGAATTAATTGGACAAGGACAGTTTTTTCATTATTTTGTTTCTGTACTCTAGCACTTTGAGTTTGAAAGGATACAATGACAATGAGGTTGAAGTGCAGACTGTCATCTTTAATTTCAGAGTATGTACAAACATATGAGATGAACCGCTGAGACATGTATGAATATACCCTCAAATTAAAGCGGACAGTCTGCACCTCAAACTCATTCTCAGTATCCTTTCACTCAGTGTTACAGAACAAAAAAGATGACTGTCCAACGAATTATGATGCTCAGTGTACATAGCTTGACATCTCGCATCTAACCCACAACCCTACTTTTAGGGTCACAATTATAATGCTATGGCATATTTATAATGCTTATATCAGTCTCAGTAGAGGTTTTAACCATGTTCGATATTTAATATCAGCCACTGTCTAATCAATAGATCTTTTCTCTTTAAAACGGTTTTCCCTTAGCATGTTTACCCTGCTGTTAATGTACAATTCCGGTGTCACGATTCCCACACTAGCTGGCTTCCCAACATCATTAATGAATGCCTGCTGTTTTACCTGGAGATGCAGACAGACATAAAAGCCGGCGACCTCAAAAATATACGCAATGCAGCCCTGATCACGTGGTTTATCATGGTGGGTTCATTTCAATACAGACACACCTCTCTCCCAAAAGAGGCATTTGATGTGTTACGGTGAAGGCTCAGTCTTGAATATATCGTGTTTCTTTTCACCAGGGGATCCTGAACCCCATGTCAGGCTTCCTCAACACATTGGCCTTCCACGGCTGGACGGGCTTCAAGGTAGACTGCAGCCTCCAAAGGCGAAGGGAGCTGGCGTGGGACTCCTCTACCTCGGCGGCTAACGTGGGTGGCTACAACCCGATTGTGGGCTCCACCCTGCTCTACCAGAGCCACGTCCAGGACGCCAAGAACATGTCGGGAAAGAACATATCGGGAAACGGGCAGCCGCCCTCTGACGCCATCAGTGTGCTCTCAGAAGGTAACTGGAATGTGTGGCTGCAGAGCGGGGAACGTGTTAATGGTAACTCACCAGTGTATCAGGGCTGGTGAAACCCGTGATGCACACACTGGGCATCATCGTCTTGATTCTACTGTTATGGTGCTCTCAATATAGCTGCTATTGGTTCATTTCATACAATACAAGTCTGTGTGGGTCTGGCTTTAGACAAAAGTTCTGGATGATGTCCGACCCATATAGGAATATGAAGCCAGATAATAACATTACTGATTGTCCTCCAGGGCCAGCCTTTACTGTAGAGGATATACTGTAGAAGATGGTCTGTGCCAGGAGAAATGTCTTTGGACAGGGAGTTTCTTTCTCACCATGAAATGACTGTTTATGTAGTTCAGGATTATTTTCATTCACCTGGGATGTGCTGCTGTTTATTTTAAAACCACAATGTCAGATATTTATGTTCACTTGGTTATTTTACAAAAATATTAAAGTATTTTGGGAGCATTGTTTGGGGGTGAAAAAAATCCTAATGCAATCTTTGATAGTTGTTTCTCTCCAGTCGAGAGATAATATACACAGATATTTCATGTTTCTGATTGATATTCAGGATCTCAGAAAAAGATCATGCATTTTTTTTAATGAAAAACCTTTAAGAAATAAAGAACCACTTTCAAGGAATTATTGTTTCTCTTTTATGGATATGGCCCAGCGTTATTGCTGCAATGATTTTATGTACCATTGGAAGACGTTTAGAGTTTCTTGGTTAATAAGAGCATCCAAAAGGTGTTTGTACTCAATAACAGTGACACACAAATACAATGTAGTCAAAGCCATTCCAAAATTCCCTAAATAAAATTTTCACGCTAGATATAGATGGTAAGAGAATAAAGGGAGTGCGCATCCTTTGCATAAAGAGCAGTATATCAGAACTTATTTTATACACTCAGGTGTTTTGATTTGAAGTGTTAAGAGAAGAAATATAGAAATATCCAGCTTAATGCAGACATCTCCCCTATCCCCTATTTTGTCTTGCTAGGTTCAGAGTCTAGTACAATTGAAATCCACATTTCCACTGAGCATCGAGACTATGAGGATATAGACGCAGATGGAGAATCGCTGGGGACCTCCGCAAGGCACTAGCTGGGGCCAAACGCTGAATCGTCTGCTGAATCAATCCACGTCCACCAGAGTTAAACGTGATCCATCTGTACCACTTGAGTCCCTTCTGGCTGCCATTTAATTACTACAGCAGCATAGCTAAAGGTTTGATGTTATGACAGATACAAGTGAATCTGTCTATTCCTCGTGTCTCCTGTGTTCGCACGTGACCGGCCCCAAAAGGGACAGACATTAGTGTCTCAACACCACACACCCCCCTCCAAATCCCCACACTAAAGACAGCGTGGGGTTACATTATCAACGGCACATTAACGTAATAGTCCTGAAGTCCTCATAGTGGCCTCATGTTCTATTCAGATAGTCAATAGTACAAATGTGACATTTCTTGATTGATGGATAACCTATTGGCTGCCCTTTAAACGTGCCTCGATTACTGCGGAAGCATGTCTTCAATTTAAAACAATTAGCCCCGGAAAGCATAGAAGAACGGAAGTATCTTGAGTTGTTGTTTAGAGTAAACATTTCTGTAGTTGGCATTTATGTACATTTGTAACATTGTACTTTAACCTCTAATTCTATTTTATATTAAACAATTGCGGCTGTGTAATGGCGTTTTCAACCTGAAGCAGGGCTCCAGGCCACTTTCATGTTTAATAGTGTTGCATAACAGTGATTATAATAACATTAAATATACTATATCGTACAGTGTTTAATACACCTAGTAATTACCTCACCATGGGTATAATAATGTTATACATTCTGCAGCCTAATCAAAGGAGTTAGAAAAAGTAGGTTTACGATAAATTACAATTTTTCACGCATAAAAGTACTGGCGGAAATGGGCGTGGCCTATGTCAGAAGATTCAGCTGAACTCAGGGAACGCGTGGATATGTGTAGTTTCTATGTGCGATGTACGGTTTGGGAGTTATTACTAGAACCCAACACATACAATAAATGGACACAGTGGTTTCTAATATCAAAATAGAGTGATTTATTTGAGACATTGAGTGTGACTTCATTGTTTACTTTGAGAAACAGTTGACCATACCCTAGACTGGGGCGGACGAGAGATGGCTGTCAGTCACAGCACTTTATTCCACACTGGGCTTCTCAGCACGCCAAGATGGCCACCAACCACAGCCCGATTCTCAGTCTGACACAGACAATAATGGCTCTCAGTAAAGAAACAAACAGATGTCAGACAACAGTGAACCATCCATCCATCAACGGAAGAAAAAATGGAATAAAAAAATAAAATGCAGGACTTTCTCTTTCAGCATAAATCCAAACAAATGCTGATACTACCTTCAGAAAGTGCACTTCACGTTGCTCTAAAATGTGCTTGACTGAAAGTGAGAAAGACACCAGTAAAAAGGCATTCTCTATGTCACCACTTGATAGTTTGAAGAGCCTGATCTCACGTTAGACCCCCCCGAAGCAGATATACTACACCCAAAAAGATCAGTCCATCATACTGCATCTCAAATCAGAGGTCAAAACTGACCAGTCAGATCAGGTTGTAGCAACATCTAGACAAATCAAAGCCTATGAGTGGTCAGACTATAAGGTGGCTTTCCACCTGATTAAGGAAGTGCCAAACAGAGGACTTAAAGGAGCTCAGTAGGTGACTGGAGGACGTTTGGATAACGACACAGTAACATTCAGATTCCGTCATAGAAATGGAATGGATAGAAAGGCCGTTCCAATTCAAATCATTGTAGCATTTTTACGTGTACCATTCCATTGCAAAACTCTAGTGGCCTACTTCCGCATTAAACAGATTCACGTGTTGTCACTGTGACAACTAACAACAATCTGCATTTTCTTGTGTACTAATTGAATGACCACGCCAAGCAGTTTAGTGGCCTTTCTATCCATTCTATTTCTATGGATTCTGTCCTTGTCCTGACCAGTCAGCATTCTGTCTGTAATGATCTTTATTTTATTGGTGTTCTTGGTTCAGATCCCCAACTTGAGCCAGGTGGAGCCACAATAATAAACGTTTAATCTACTGATTTATCGTTACTAACTGTCCAAATACAGTTATGTTGACGGATTTGTCTCCATGGCTCAAAGTGTTTAGCACCATCAGTGAATCGACTAGAGCCCACTTCAGTTCCATCTCACCTGACACACCAACCTAACGCACAGAGAGCTGGCAGAAACAAAAGATCATAAACAGTGACAAAGAAAGATCTGACATGCATTCAACTGAAATCACGGTCTTGTAACTGAGTATCAGCAAATATGTGATGGTTCTAGCCAGTATTGAGCATCTAGGGGATGGTGTTAAAGTGTACTGTATATAAACATATATACACAGTATATAAGTCTGTGTTTTATCTAATTTACATATCTTTACATTCATTAAATGTACATCCAGAACGTAGAATATATATTTAGAACCCACTGTTCTCACAACTTGCAGAAATGTTCACAAAAGAATGCTTTGTTTAGTTTTGTTTCCTCAGATACAGTGAAGATGTTGTTAGACCTTGGCAGTTTTCTTTCTGTTCACCTGGATGTTATTAAATGCAAGCAGAAAACTACAAAGCGAAATAATATTTTAAAATAATATTTTAAAGTCCGTTTGTGAAAAATCTGCAAGTACTGTTGAAGCGAAAACTATTCTGCGGAGGACAATTTCAACTTCATTCAAAAATCATTTGACAAAGCCAGTGCAGCGCTAATGTCCCTCACATCTGTCGTACTTCCTCTCAACCTAGGACAGGACAGACTTAACACGTTCTCAGAGTAGTTTTAAAAACAACAACTTTGCGAGTTCATGCCAAACACACAAACACCGGTCTGTTTCTCCACACACACATCTACAAATTGTTGTCCTTATGATTCAGACCCCATGCCACGGGGGCATGTCAACATTTCATATCCTCTTTAGGCACATGAACAAGAGGAGTTGGGTTTAGTCCAGACCTTTGGAATAATTCACCAGGCAGATTTTCTTAGAAGCTTCAGATAGGAGACACAGATCCAGAAACAGAGGACTGTCTCATTGAGTAATGTGTGGTAGTTCAAATGTCTTTAGTTGGTCTTGTGTCCACCCTACTGGCATGATCTCCACTAGGATAAGCAGGATTGGCTGATGGCAGCAGGCCATCTTTGCTGCATTCCAGAGTCCATATGAAGACTGCCAGGATGTTATTTTCGGAGATCAAGAACGCACACCTGGAGGACAGAGAACATGATGAATAATGCATGCAGCTACGCTTCAGGATATTTTCGTTCCTCACTATGCACTCCTGAAAGGATTGAGATCTTTTATTACTTTGATTTAAAAACGAGTGAGGACATATGAAAGAAAACAGATGCTAATGAAATGGCATTTACTGTAAGACAAATGTCGACTGTACGCAAGCACAACATTTTCGTTGACAACATACCGATCCATCTGAAGCACTGGCACCGACTTTATCTCCCGTGCTGTTCCAGCACACCTCAAAAATCCCCCCAGTCCCTCTGTAGCTGTGTACCAGGGCACCAGTCTGAAACGAGGACACAACCAACGGTGATGACGACGTCTACTTACAACATCACTGAACTCACAGACAGTTTCGCGGTCGGGGCACCGGGGTTTCCCCCCCTGAACACGAGGTACATTGATTACTGTGGATGCCTGGGAAAAGCAGTCACCACCTCCCGGGTCACTCACCACGGTGTTCCAGATGTGGACACACTTATCGAAGGAGCCGCTGGCCAGGTGTTTGCCGTCAGGGCTGAAGGCCACACTGTACACAGGCTCCTGGTGTTTGGTCAGGGTGTGGATACAGACACCTCGCTCCACGTCCCACAGACGCACCGTGGAGTCGAACGAGGCACTGCAAGGGCACAACATGGGAAGTGGTTAGCCTACTGGTGAAAAATCTGTCCTTACTAATGGTAATATACAACGACTTAACATCTATGACCGTGAAGCGCCTGTGAAAATTTCCCCCAGTATTAAGTTGTCAAATTCACTGAAGACAACAAAGTTGTTCTTTTGGTGCTTGTAACAAACTACTTCAAACAGTGGATACACAAAGCTGAAAGGAGACGTGTGATCTTGGATCGATGAGATGTGTGAGATCGCAGTGCGAGACACGGTTGTAAGTAGGTGTTAATGAAAACTGGAGCTGACGTTCATTAACACTTTGTCATCAAAATGGTGTTATTGTGTATTTGAAACCAAGTCTCCTGAGACTGCCTTTGACTAGGATATGAAACTAATTTCACACGCAAACAAGAAAGAAATATCATGATATTCCAAATAGATTAGAAAAGACAAGTCAGGAACAATTTGAGGAGATTACATTATTACATGGAGTCTTAGTGAACAAAAGCCACATTTACGCCACATTAAATTCCAACTGCTCACAAGTCATAGCAATACTGGCAGTTTTACATCCAAATAAAATATAGGCCCAACCCATGGGATAGCAAGAGGCAGTAAAATCCTGTGGTATTTGAACTGTAACATTTACATGTGGTTGCATGTCTGGGTCATAGGCGTTCTGTCCCTGGACCATTGACGTTTACTAGCCCTAGGAGGAAGTCTAGGAACCTGCCTTCTCTAGCACACACACTGGCCATTGTTCACTGATCAATCACAACGCTGTCCCACCACAGGCCTGGATGCAGGGTGTCCTACCTAGCCAGCATGATGTTAGAGTTGGGGTTGTTGGTGCCAGGGCCAGTCGGGCTCCATTTAATAGTGTAGATCTCTTTGCTGTGGGCTTGGAGGTCGTGAACGCACAGGTCCTGCTTCATACTCCATATCTGCGGAGAAGCAGAGCTCACGTTTAACACCCCAGCACAGAATGGAGTCATAGACGCAGAAGTGGTCGGGTTCATAATGTGGCCTGACCGACGCCTCACCTTTAAAGTCATGTCATCAGAACAGGAGGCTAACAGCATTCCTGATGGGTCCCACTTAATAGCGTTGACTTCATTCTGAAACACATGGAAGTCATGTAAAGGGTTAACATACCATCTATCTGTGCCAACACGGTCCTGTTTACAGAACTCAGTAGGGGGAGATGTGAGAACAGGTATGTTTGATTCATGTAAGAAGGGAACTGGGTTTACCGTGTGTCCCTGGAAGGTCTTGAGAGGCCGATCGCTGCCCAGTCGACACACGTGGATGCACATGTCCGTGCTGCAGGAAGCGAACGTTGTGTTGTTCTGCCAGTCTACGTCCAGGGCCGGGGCTGCAAGGAAGACATCGCACACAGACGGGGTGTTAGGAAAGGGTTATTATCAGCCAGGGAGCCAATGTACTCCATCCTTCTGTTCAGGGACCTCACCTGAGTGGAAGGGAAACTGCTGTCTAGCCTCCCCCGTGTGAGCGTCCCAGATGATTGTCGTCTGGAAAACGACAACAGACCATAAATACTGTATCAAACGTAGAACTAACTGGGAGGCAGAAAGAAAGCCTGAAGAATAGTGTAGTAAAAAAATAAAAACATTCTTATCACTGTTCATTTAATTTTCTATGTATTGAGAGGAACCTTGTCTACTCCAGCGCTCAGGATCGAGGTTCCTTTCTTGTTCCACTTCAGTGCGAATATGGGCCCTTTGTGTTGTCCCAAAGTACTTGCCAGATTACCTGTGAGACACGCGTTTAATGTATCTGCACATATGATACAGCTCGGTTGATTATTCAAATACATTTAAAACTACCACAACATTAAACATACCATCTTTTGTCCATATCCTTGCGAAGCCATCGTAGGATCCGGTAGCCAGAAGTGTTCCGTCACTCTGTGGGGTCAATAGAACAGTTAATTAACTGTTCTCTGTTTAGACGGCTTCTAATGTTCTACACCAAATTCGTCAAGCGAGAGTAGATGCGGTGTGGATGAAGGGTTTCCCTGGAAACTCACATTCCAGTCCAGTGAGGTGACGTCTTTGTTACTAGGGACGTCTTGGCCTCCCTCCCTTATGCAGTGTCTCAGGACCAGTTGGGTGGAGCTGCTGTTATTGTTCTCAGTCAAGTTCCAGATGCGGGCTGTCGAGTCTCCGGACCTGGAGGATACACACAGACAGCCGACAAAATGAGAGGGGCAATAGAAAAATATTTTGTGTGGGGGAAAAAAGTCGAAAAAATGCACTAAAGGAAGTCGAAGAAAAAAAAAGGAAAAAGTAACAGAAAGAACAAAGAAAGAGAAAGATATGCTCCAGGGTCGCAACTCATAGAGAAGCTCAAGCCAGTGCCGGCCCACCCGTCCCATCCTACCTCCCCATAGACTTACCCAGAAGCCAGCAGGTCACTGACAGGGTTCCAGGCACAGATGAACACCTCTGACTCGTGGCCTCGGAGGACAGTGGCCTTGCTGGCTGGGATCTCCACGTCCACATCCATCTCCATAGGCTCGTTGTGGTTATCTATAATAATCAAAGCAAGTAACAGTATTAGACACACACACACACACACACACACACACACACACACACACACAACTACTAGAACCGGCTTCACAGGCTTCAAAAAGGTACCAAATTGACAACGTTAATATTGCAGTTTGGTGTGCACGTTTGACTGCAGATGCCTTTTCCTAGCAATCATCTCTTGAATGCCATTTCGACTGCATTTTTGTTGTTGTTGAACCACGCACAAGCTGTTCTGGATATCTTGGAGGCAGTCGGATGTCCACAGTGATGCCATCATGTTAAAGACTTTCCATTTCTAAATGTTTTGCCTCAGTGGAATGATGGAGCTAAAATAATTTTGAGATGGTTTTCTAGCCTTCCCCAGACTGATGTGCTGTCACTCCCCTCTTCCTGTTCTTCTGATCTCTGCATGGTGTGTTTACATTCACCTGTATGGGTAAAACCAAACTGACCAGGTTTCTCTTCCCTATCAGAGTCCTGCCCAAACACTTTCCTAAAGTTCTCTCCTTTTATTGGTTCATTTGTTACCCAATTATTTAACCATCTGATTTTACCAATGCAACTTGGTTTTAACTTCTGCATTAATTCCATTTCAATTTTGTTTCTCTACTACATGCCAGATCTCCTCTGAGATATAAACCTGTTATATCACAAAAAACAAGTACAAATTTTATTACATTTTCACGATGAAGTTAAAAACATCTTTAATTGCACAAGGGGATCACATACGTTCAAGCAGCACTGAATGCTTTCCTTATGTTTTCACTCAACTCTAAACCACAAGTCATCTGGACCATTGCCCTTAAGTGTTTCAGCCATAGAAATAGAATAGATAGAAAGGCCATTGAACTGCTTGGCGTGGTCATTCGATTAGTACACAAGAAAATGGAGATTGTTATTAGTTGTCACGGTGACAACACGCAAATCAGTTTAATGCGGAAGTAGGCCGCTAGAGCTTTGCACATAAAAATGGTTCCGCTCTGACCATTCTGCTACATTGATTTGAATTGGAATGTCCTTTCTATCCATTCCATTTCTATGGTTTCAGCCAAACATTCTCACCATTCAAATCTTAACCCATCAAAATCAGAGGATTTCCATTAGGTTCGTTCCAAACGGCGCTGTCAAAAATCTGAGACAGACAGTTGCTGAGTCTTACATAACAGAGTTATCTAAGACTTGCAATTACGGCATCACATGTACTTATTGACCAGACCGAACTGGAGATCGCAATCTGTGCAAGATCAAAGCTCATCCTCTGAGGGAGGCAGTAATCATCTTCATATTCTGTCTGCAGTATTGATCAAATGTGTTTATGTCCAGGCTTGTTTTTGCAGCACAGAATTCCAGAGAGGCTGCATCATCTCTGCCTCTTCAGCGATCATTATTTACACTAAGCATGCATTCCTGATTTTATGCCACCCACCCGCACGGACTTTAACTCCAGTGAGTTGGTCTGACAAAAACATCCACAACATCCGCTATCAGTTTCTCCTTCGACTAGTGGGACACCTGATACCCAAGCTCTCTGAACTCCAGCAGCACATCAGTTAGACAGGCATAATAAAGGTGAATGCAGGCCAGGTTCAATTCCCCGGCACTCAATGACTTGTTATGACTGACATCAAGTTTGGTAAAAAGCACACTGCTCTGAGCACCCAACCCCCTTAAATGATCAAAGGATGATCCGTGAGAGCTACTGATCTTTAACTGACTCTTTTAAAGGCAGCTGTTCTAAGGTAGAACCATGCTAGCTACTGTTCTTTAACTGGCTCTTTTATAGACAGCTGTTCTAAGGTAGAACCATGCTAGCTACTGTTCTTTAACTGTCTCTTTTAGAGACAGCTGTTCTAAGGAAGAACCATGCTAGCTACTGTTCTTTAACTGACTCTTTTAGAGACAGCTGTTCTTAGGTAGAACCATGCTATCTACTGTTCTTTAATTGGCTCTTTTAGAGGCAGTTGTTCTAAGGAAGAACCATGATAGCTGCCAATCATTAACTGGGTCTGTTGGAGGTGTTCTTACTCATTGTGTGTGTGCCGTTCTCCTCCCCATTCACCACGGTCTCTCCGTTCTTTGGTGCGTTGGTTTGGTTGCTAGCGGCAACAGCTGCCATGGCACAAGCTGCCTGTTGCTGGGCTAGCTTATCGCGAAAGGCCTGCTGCCGCGTCTGCACCACGTCCGGCATTACCGCATCGATGAGTGACAGAGACTCAATGGGTCGCCCATCAAACACTGTGCCGTCCTGCCATCATAAACATAAAACAACAGGCCACAGTTACAAAATCTGATTTACTCTATATAATTTACTTATTGGGAACACAATTTTATTTAAAGTTGGGGTGCTGAGCTGCCTTTTAATCTTAGATACTGTATTGCTAAAGGCTTTCTTATATAAACCCACTGATTTACATGGAGTGTGTTGTTCTGACAGAGGTAGTCCAAACTGGTGTTCTGTTTGCACCATAGAAATAGAATGGATAGAAAGGCCATTGAACTGCTTGGCGTGGTCATTCGATTAGTACACAACAAAATGGCGATTGTTATTAGTTGTCACGGTGATAACACGCAAATCAGTTTAACGCGGAAGTAGGCTGCTAGATCTTTGCAATGGAATGGTACACATAAAACCATTCTTCTACATTGATTTGAATTGGATTGGCCTTTCTATCCATTCTATTTCTATGGTTCGCACCAATGTCCGAACATACGTACGAAGTTCAACTCATAGAACACAAATGGTTTGCTGCACTGTCACCAGTGAATGTAATCAAAGGCAGCATCCGGCAGCAGCCTGAACGCAGCCCTGAGCTCACCTCGTTGATGCTGATCTCTGCCTCCACATACTGGAGGCCTTTCTGCAGGATGGATATGAGAGCAGCAGGGGGCACTAGTGTTCCATTGATGTTGGACTGACTGATGTGGCTCTCGATGCCAAAGGTGAAGGCTGAGTGGGAGAAACCTGAAAACAGACAACAGTTAGAAAAACGACTACTCCCGAGACTGCAACACAAACCTCACTCCTACACAAACACATTTACAGACATTTCTAAACCTTTTTTTGACAATGTTATGCAAATAGATGGACAAGAAACATACAGGCACAGAGAAGCAATCAACCAAACCAAGTATATATTTTCAGCTGGAAAAACTTTAAAAAACACTTTAAAAAAAGTGAGTTGAAATGGCAAATTATCATGCGTTTCTCCAATGACCGGCTTCAAAGAAAGCCACAACAAAAGAGTAATAAAATACAGCAGCTAGGAACTCAATAATTCATTCACCCTGTGAAAAATAGGCTATCATGAATGGCATGTTGACACCTGTGCATATAAAGGGAAAACGATATGCTGAATGATCCACATACTGAATAGATGGAGCCACATCCACCTGGTTTCCACTAACTCTATTGTAAGGAATCTCTGGCACTTCCATTTTCCTATTCCTGAACTCTCACTCTTTTCACAAGGTTAGAATGTTTATAAGGAGCTACACACTTACAACAAACATGACGAAAGGATGAGGGGCAGCACAATAAGTGAATCAAAAACTCAAAACAAAGTGCGATTCTCCGTTTTATGGAGAGCACCTTTTCATTTGGTTTCATGAAACGGATTTGAGCAGCCGGGTTCTTATCCTGGTTGTGGCATTCCGTTTACGCCCTGGGAATCTGATAGGGCACAGCGCAACTTGGTACAATATTGACGGGCAGACGGCAGGCAGTCAGACATGAGTACATTGACATGTCCTTCTTGACGAGTCCTTGTGTGCAGTTCGAACAACTGTGAACTCAGTCAGGGTTGTATTGTTGGCGAAAATGTTAACTTTTCATATACACCGATCAGCCATAACATTATGGCAGGTGCACTATAGGAAAAAGGGAAGCTCGCGGAGGCAGTGTGATGCTTTGGGCAATGTTCTGCTGGGAAACCTTGGGTCCTGCCAGTCATGTGGATGTTACTTTGACACGTACCAACTACTTAAGCATTGTTGCAGACCATGTACCCCCTTTCATGGCAACGGTATTCTCTGATAACATTGGCTTCTCAGAAGGATAATGCGCCCTGCCACAAAGCAAAAATTATTCAGGAATGTTTGAGGAACACAACAAGTTCAAGGTGTTAACTCGGCCTTCAAATCCAATTAAGCATCTGTGGGATGTGCTGGACAAACAAGTCCAATCCATGGAGGCCTCACCTCCCATCTTACACGACCTAAAGGATCTGCTGCTAACAGCTTGGTGCCAGATACCACAGCACACCTTCAAAGGTCTAGAGGATTCCATGCCTGTTTTGACAGCAAAAGAGGGACCTACACAATATTAGGCAGGTCATAATGTTATGGCTGATTGGTGTATGTACTGATTTAAGGCTTCAGTGCTGAATGAGCTGAGTGATAAGAATCAGACGGCTTAGCGACATGTGCTTGAAGGAAGCATGTGGTCGATCTTTGAACATCCCACACCTGCAGGGGGTTGCCGACGTGACGAGGCTTGAACAGGATATTCAGACGTAAAAAATTTGAGGAAAAATATAGAAAACCAAATGTAAATATGTTCATTGCAAATGCACGCTAAAACTTCATATTTATGTAGCATCACGAAACTGGTGGGATATAGTGCATGTAGACGTTGTATTCTAAGCCTTCTCAATATTAGGGATCAAATTGAGCAGATCCTGTACTTCTCCAGAATAGGAACATTGAGCCACATGAATCCTCAGTCAATCTGCATTTATTTAAATATGTCGTCTGTGCTTCAGGTTCTGCATCAGACATTTATTTAAAAATGTCGTCTGTGCTTCAGGTTCTGCATCAGACATTTATTAAATATGTTGTCTGTGCTTCAGCTTCTGCATCAGATTTTAAATGTATAAAAAACAATAGATTTTAAGTAAATTTTAAAGCAGCCCTTGCTCTATCGTAACGTACTGGAATTCACAACAGCATGTGAAAATATATACATACAACATTAACTTTATTTACCACACATGAAATAAGTCAAGTAGAAGATGATAATGATAATAATGATAATAATAATAATAATAAGCAAGACAGGGCAACCATTCTACCCTATACATACCTGACTCCTGGAGGTATCTGTAGACCAGGAAGTTGACTTCATCGCTGGTTATGCTCATCTTAGCCCCCCACCTTGATGGAGGAGGACCCCGGTGTCAGTATGGATGGGCCCACTCTATGGAATATTCAGAGACATTGAGGATATTATACAACAAGTTTGGCAAAGGCGGTGACACCTCCGTTCCATCTAGGCATGTCCCCAATCGTGACCAACTTCCCTGACAGCTACCATGTCGTCACACAGTGCGGTAAAGCAAGACCATCAATAGTTCTCAGTTCATGGTTACAAGTCTCAGATCGCTGCATGTTTTGACACAATGACAATGGCAGTTACAGTTGTAGAGGCTGGCAGTTACCATAATAACCATGATTAGCACAATTTCTCCTCGAGGCTACAGCTGGAACACCTTTGTTGTTTTAGCCATAGAGATCCACTCTCAGTCCTAATCACCTGGTTTCAGGAAGCAGCAGCAGCATCTCATGGCATTATAGATCCACGATTCAACAGGACTCAGCCACATGTATACTACACTACGCCGAATACGTTTTGATGCACTCACACATCCACAAAAATAAAGTGAACTGTGAATGTTTCTCGGTTTTGCACAGTACAAATGTGTCCGGTTCCGGACCAGTGCTGTTTACTGTCCTAATAGATACAGAAAATGAATGAGTGCCCCACTGCTAATATGTTAATAGAAATCTCAATCCATAACTGTGGGTTACGTGATTATACGGTAGCGGTGCCAGCCTTAGTGAAAATGTCAACCGTTGCGTCACAGCAATCCATCTCCCCTGCACAGGCCAAGTATACCACCATATCTTTACCGTGACCCGACTGCAGCGTTCATTTCCATTTGTCTTCCAGGGTAATGTGGCAACAGTTTGCCATTAGTGACCCGGGCAATTCTCTAGGTCAATAGCAACATAATTGAGCAGTACAGGACATAAAAGTTTACTGACTCTGCAGAGATGGAAGAGCTGAGCATGCCGAATATAGGTCAAGACCACATCTCAATCTGGTATTCTTTCAAAACTACAAGAAGCAAAAAAAACATCAAAAGCCACCCTTTCGAATCCAAACATATCTTTTTGTCCACACTGGTAGGAGCAAACCTTCAGGCTAATAAGCGCTTTGTTTCAAAGAATGATTCATTACTTTGCAATAGTATAAGAACTGAAAGTACACTATGGTATGGATAAAAGGGTAGTGAAACTGAAGGTGAGCAACTGGAACGTTCGTTTTTATTTGTCAGAAAGAAAGAACAGTAAAGAAACACGCATTTTGTGAAACTGAAGGTGCCACCAGGTTGTGGAAATTGCCCAGAAGCACTGCACTGACAACCCATGTTGTATCAAAGCCCACCTGAATCTAAAAGCAGACAAGTACTATACGATCACACTTGACAACCAAGGCCATGTAGATAAACAGTGGAAGCCACATATCAGAAAGGATCCAACTCTGCCTTTCCAATTTGCACTTAAGGTCTCAATGCAACACTCAACGTTTGAAAGAGGTGAAGATTTAACAATATCCTCTGAAGCACACATTACGAATAAACGTCTTAGAACATTGCTCACTTAAAACAGGATTTACCTGTGACTGGAGGAAAATACATTCACTGGCCAACAACCGTTATTCATTTGACACCGGTCTCAAGTGGCTGGAGCTTCGTTCAGCACAGACCCCCTGGATCATGCAGAGACAATATTCACCGCCCTGTTAAAGGAATTTTCTGCATGCAGCCATAAGGATTTGAACTCAACACGCAGCTTAGGATGAGGCAGTGACGACCAGTGCGCCATTTGGGAGCTCCACAGACACATTTAAACTTGACACTAAACCTGGTCTTCAGAAACCTGGTCTTCACAGCAGCTCATTGGTGCTTATTGCCTTAACTGAAGGGTAAAACTGGACAGAAAGGACAAGTGTTTCCAAACCAGGGCCAGAAATACATTCTCTCCTCTCTCTCCACCCAGGGAAACACACTCAAGAGTTGCAGTGGTAGCATAGCAACAAGCAGGAACCACTGGGTCTATAGGACACATAAGTGTTGTCCCAATTACAAGCGTTCCCTGTGCCAGACGGTTCCAACATGTTACTCAACATTAATAATTCATCTCTAAACCTTGGGATATTCTTTTACATGGACTCTCTCCAGCTTTATTGAAATAAACCCCCAATATATTCCTAGTGAGAAGGTTCACCGAATGAGTTTTACCAACAATAAGATGTGGTCCTGAAACAAGTGTAAAATCAAATCTCACTCTGACATATTCTCCTGGTGTAGTCACACTGGCATTCAATTAATGCATAATCACAACACAGCCTGTTTTTCAGTACGATCTGAAACCCAAGAAGCGATCAATTAAAATATGGTCAATAATTTACAGTATACTCTGTGTAATTTGGCAAATGCCAGTTTTCTATAGCAAGACACGCCATTCATCCAAGTTGTTGGGCTATGGTGTCTGAGACATTGACCATTAAAACCAAAGAAAAAAATATTGTCACAGTTATTTTAATGTTTTATAGACATAATGAGAAGGAATTTTCCTTTCTGGATTACACTTTTGTATTTGTAACAGGATCATATCAGATATCACAGTTGGAGAAGTCTTGCTTTGCAGGGATAATGCCTGGTTTGCTAGTTTTGCCTGGTTTGCTAGTTTTCCCTTGTGTTGTAAAGCAGTTGCCATTCACAGTACCGTACATACATTCAAATCATTTAAGATTTATGTTTTAACAGCTGGACATTACAAAGATTAAGAGGGGGGAAAACAGAAAACAGACCACTGGTGTGTAAGCAGTGACCGAAATTTACTTTTCAGCTCACCTGCCAAAAGATCCACCAGCCAAGCATTTGAACAGCCAAAGTAATAAGTTGGCTTTTTGTGTCACATATACATTCACTTCAGTACATTTCATTGAGATAAGGTATTGTGTAATACAAACTTAGAGTGGCAAGAGCAAAATTGCAAACAACATTTTAATATATTGATCAATGGTTAATCAAATCAAGTTTATTTGTAGAACAAATCACCATAGCTTCAGCATTATAGTGTTTTATTATGGATTCATCCCCCTTTTCATCAGTGGGTTTTTGTTTCAAAGACTGGCTTACTCCAGGTACATGTCATAACAGCTTTTTAATGAACAGGCAAGTGAGCAACGTCGAGTAGCTGACATCCACAGGTAAACAGTGCCATGAGACAAGGAGCACTAGAGAAGGTCTGTGGTTGGCAAACAGTGTATGGGAAAGTTTCTTTTAAAATAAAAAACTTTCACTACAAAATAATAGTACCTAGTTACGTAACTAATTAAACTACTTTTTAGGCTACTTATTTTAAATATGCTTTTTGGTGTGTCCAGGTGTAGTATCCATGCAGGAGGGATATTTGTGAGCTAGGGAAGGATGAACACCAGCACATTATGCCGGAGCCTAACTGTTGTGTCTTTATCTTTCTTATAGGAGAGAGAACACTAAAGAAGAGTCAGAAACGTCAATTTAGGAACAAAAGAACTTGTGTCTCTTTTTAATGCTCACAATTTAATCACGTTTATATTATTTTTATCATCCTGTTTCATCATCATTACATGACTCCACCCACTACTTATCTATTAAAATAACAACGCTCTACACATAACATTAACGAACAGCGAGGTCCAGTAGTTCCGACTTGACATGACGCTTCCTGATTGAGTAAACGTTTTAAAGTTCAAACCTTCATGGGCGAGTCAGCACATCCATGTTGGTGACTATTGTCAATGGTTATGCAAAGGTTCTTTGAATTCTGTGAGAGAACTGAAAGAAAGAGCAGCTCAATCTTGAACTTGAGGTTGGCCAGTAATACTGGGAAATGTGTTTGTTTTCCTTCGTGCATGCGCACCGTGCGCAATACTGGGAAGCAAACTGATTGTGTGCTCCAGCTCGTGGTTAAATGGGTCTGTGTACCTCTGCCTTATATAACTGGAGCAATCAAATTCTTTAACTACATACTAATAATGTCTAATTATTATTGTGGACTTGATCGAACATAAAAAACATTACCTGCTTACTTGACATCTCTAGAGAAGCTTAAGGAAAGATAACATGTTATTGTGTAAACTTGCGGGTCTCTATAGAATAGCTGCTACTTAACACGTGACCTTGTGAGGTAGCGTACTTAAAGTTTCTGAAGAGCCCACCTGGGGCTTTGCAAATGTAAATGCAATTTATCAGGAATGTCTCGTGTATTGCAGGAAATTCTTCACGTGTAGAACAATGGGCTGGTCTGCTTTCTATGTGAAGTGCGCACGCATCCAGCTCAAGACGTCTCGCATGACAGTCCATGACAAACACACAACTGCTTGATTGCCGTCACGCGACATGTCAATGTAAATTGAACCAGCATGGAAATTATTATTCAAATGACACTAAACGAAAGTCTTTACAATATTTGCAATATAAATAGGCCCTAAGAGCAAAATGACGTCCTGATAGGTGGAGGTAGGCCAGAGTGCGTTTGGGGGACAGAACAAATCCATGTATCAGATGTGCAGATGTCAGGACCACCTTTATATCTAGACAGCCCTAAACAAAACAGGGAATCTGACAAACGCTCACCTACACGAATGCTTTGTGCTGTTAGAACCGGTAAGCCTCAGACAATTTAAAAAGCTCAGCACATAGCCCGTTTGATGTTGTGATTCGTTTAATCAGTCAACTCTGGCCCTCAAAGCCAGGTCCACTATGTTTTTTATTGCAACCCTCTAATCTGGGATTCATTTAGAATTGGTACACCGGGTGAGTGCCATTAATGGTAGAACAGAAAACCAGCAGGCTATGGCCCTGGTAGCGTAACAGTTGACTATCCCTGGTTTAAGTGGCACAGAGGGGAAGAAAAAGGTTGGGTAGAGTGAACATTACGGGAGTATTTTTTTCATTATTTTATTTTTGTAATTTTGACATATTTTCCTCTATTTCCACTAACCCTGCCTTGTTGGCAGCTCCACAACTCCTGGGACAGATCTGTGAGATGGAAAAAAGGGCACGCACATTGTTCATCCAATCACATTGCCCAGCCGCGAATTCTTTTCGCACTACGAATCCAATACAGAAGCCTTTAGTCGGATCATGCACAGGATGATTACGTTCACCAACAATACTTCCACAATTGAACACACAGGTGCCCGATCTGGACACAAGGAGTCACTGGAGAGCGACGTGGCAGGATAGACAATCTGATTTTTAACCCAAATCCCTGTCAGCGCTATGCGAAGTAACACTGCCTCCTGCAGGAGGTCCGGGGAAAGACAGAACCCATAGTCAGGCTCAAATCCATGACTATCATGACGTAGACCATCATGCAATGCAGCGACTCAGCCCTCTACGCCACGCGGACCCGCGAAGAGGGAACATTATTGACACTGGCTGCAGGGTTTGCAGCTACATCAAGCATGCTCTACACCAGTGTTTTTCAAAGTATGGGTCCCGACCCACCGGTGGGTCGCGGGAGAATTAAATTGGGTCGGCAAATATGTTTTCATAATTATTTTGTCATGGTTCATTCGTGATTAAAATGTTATAGTTGACAGTACACATTCACAGCCACATGGGGCAGTGTACTGAACTGAGCAGTTGTGTAGATCTAGCGGGTCCTACAGTAGGATTAACACATTGGGAAGAACACGGATGAATCGCGGAATCCAGACATTAACGTGCAATTCAACAAAATAAAATATTAAAAATCGAAATCAAAAAATTCCAATATATTAACATTAAGTTATTATTACAACCGCATATCGCCTATTCTGAAAGTAATGTGAATTTCTAAGCGCAGTGTCCTCCGAATGCGGTGTGTGTGTGTGTCTCTCCCAGCACGCGCCTCTCTATTGCGAAGTGCTTGTAACATCACTACTTCCTTCCCTTCTACACTACATTCCCTAAAAAGAGACA
>JACXGM010015695.1:0-10774 GCA_016801145.1 Umbra pygmaea
TCCACTGGTAAGAAACAGAACTCCGAACTGAACAGGATTTAATACAAGACAATCAGAACACAAATCGGCCATCTTAAATTGGCCACCCAAATAGATCGCACCTGCATGCGCAATCAGTCCATAGAGGTGCATAGAAGTCCTAATATTCAGGAGAGCCGGACCTAACAGACTCCCTGGGAATCGACCCAGATGTGACATTTTGATATAATAAAAAAATAAAAAGTAACTCGTCTTAGAAGCAAGACATTGTGGGTTCAAAACATGAGTACAGATATACAGTAAATATAGATATATGAAGTTTACAGTATTATTTGTACAGCTTACACTGACAAAAGGTGCTTGACAATCTCTAAATCATTGATTTCACTCCATGTCCGTACTTCCTTGGTTAATGCAAATACTAATTTATAATTTTTAGTGCAATTCGGACTGCATTTGTCATTGTCAGAAATTCTCAGATATGATGAACTCTCTGAGTTGAAGTGCTAAAGGCAGCCTTGTGTCTGACCTCTAAACACACCTCCCCCACAGCTCATCCTCATCAAACCTGTCAATTCATCAGCTAGGACTCATAGATTGGAGCCTGTTAAATCCTCAGGCAACTCGGAAATCCCAAACGGAAAGTGATACAGCAAATTTGGTTTGCACAAGATTCTTGCCTTACTTGTTAAAAGAGATGTTTTTATAAAAAAAATCCCCACTTGTATTTTGAAAAGTAAATATTTCCACTGGTAGAGCAGAGATTTTAACCCACAATCTCTTGCTTTGTTGGCAAATAATAACTATATTAGTCCACTGGGCTGTGTTAAAGTACAGGAGTGTTTTAATAATTACCATTGAGTCAGCTTTCCAAAACATATATAATAATAAGCTTTCTTATTATTACAATTGTTTGTAACGATCTTGGGTGTGCAGAGTTTCAGATTATTTTTTAAATACAAATTACGGTACTCTTCATCTGCCAGTGACTACAATGGATACAAGACTACTTTGTTTGGGATTTTAAAAAACTGCTTTCCAACATGGAATTACTGCCAAGCAGTGAACTCAAAGTAGTATAACCACTATACTATACATTCTGTGAAAATGCTTGAGAAAAACATCAGTATTATTTCTTGAAGCATGGAGTATACAACTGCGTTTGTGTATTTACGGGTACAATCTCAAAAAAATTTTAAGTTTATTTGAAAAACTTGATTTCTGTTTGAATACTATTATATCTAAAAAGTGTGATGTCTGTTTGTATACAATAATATCTACTAAATGTTGTGATCAGATCAAGTATTGCACAGTAGAATGTGGCTACGTTTTGAGACCATTTTAAGTGCTCATTTTAAAATGTACCGTAAATTGACGTTGTTCAAGTGCTTTAAAATTAGATGAAAGACATCTGTAGCTGACTCTCCTGTCCATTGACATGTATGCTCCTGTCCACTTGCAATCATGTATGATGAGGCAGCTGGACCAGCGAAGAAAAGGAACAAAACATATTATTTCCATGAGGAGTGGGAGACAAAAGTTTTTATTTACGAACATCAAAGTAAAGTGTTCGTTTGCCTTTTATTTGGTGCTAGCATGGCTGTCGCAAGAAAGTGTAATGTCGAGTGTCACTTTACGGTTCGAAAGGTTTTACTAAAACCTGTGAGAAAAACTCATGTTGCAACTGAGGCCTCTTTCTGAGCAACCTAGCACTTGTCAAAGAAGAAATATATGTGTACAGATGGTAGAATTCTTAAGGAAGCGATGACTGTAATTGCTGCAACCTAATTTAATGATCACAAAAAAGTCCCCAAAAATATTATGCAATAGAAGGTGTGCAACTTGGCGACAACACCATATCGAGGATAGTGTCTGCGCTGTCAGACAACAGAGCAGCTGGAGTGGGTCTTACAGTAGGTATGTGCAAATGTTGGTGGATTCTAGTCATACAGGTCAGTTGGCTGTGTTCATTTGAATGGTGTTTAATTACTTTTAAGTGAAAGAGGAGTTTCTTACATTGTTGCCTCTAAAAACTACAACCAGTGGTGTTGACATTTATAATGCAACATCTGGAAAAGCCAGTGTCGATGAAAACAGATGGAGCCCCTGCCATGACCGGCTGTCATAGAGGCTTCAATGCCCAATGTAAAAGATCCAGACAACCAACAAGCACTCAACACAAAGTTATGGGTGCCAAATAACATATTTTTATCATGTTATGACACCTGTCATTAGGAATAAGTAGCATCTACGCCAAATCCAAAAAACAGTTTCTTCAAAGTACTGTTAGATGAGCTGTCATCCTAATACGGACACGTGTTATTTCACACTGAAATCAGGGGACTCAGCAGGGGCAAAATTCGCTTCTGAGTGAGATCAAAGTATTCATGCAATTGAAAGATAAGAACACCAACTTGCTTGAGGACCTGCTGGGCTGCTGGACCTGGCATTCTTGACAAATGTCACTGAAAAGCTGATCCATCTCGACTGTGAGTTACAAGGTAAAGGAAAGACTATCAGTGAAATGATCAGTGCAGTAAATGCCTTCAAGGCCACGGTTAACCTTTTCCTTCAATAAGTAAATTAGAAGCAAATGCAGCATTTCCCCTTGGTACAGACAATCCAGCAGTACCTGTAGCCCTGGTTAAGTACCTACATAAGTACACTGAGCTTTTGAGCAGACTTGGTGAGAAGTTTGAAAACAGAGGCAGTCATTTGTTTGGCTTGATCCCTGTTTTACATTAATTTCAAATCCCTTCATGGAAATAGAAGACACATCTGACATTTCAGAAAAAACAAGTGAACTGTTAAATCTGGACTGTTGCTTTGGTAATGGAAATCCTTAATTTGCTAAATGATATTCAGCTGTAGTCTCATCATCTTTTGGAGCCTTTTGGAAACACAGAAGTACAAGAACAATAAAACAGCAGCAATGAAAGTGTCCTGTCTATTTGGGTTGACATATTTATGTTAGTCAAAGTTCAAAATGGTGCTCATAGATGAACACTTGCAAGACTCAATTAGTCAGTCTGTCAGTATACACACCAGATTATAAATCACTTGTTGACAGTATACAATGCCAAGCTTCCCAGTAAAAAAACAGGCATTTGGTTCCAAATTCGGTAACACTTTATTGGATAGTCTATCTGTAGATGCTTTACAGACTATTAAAAAATATCTAAACACTATCAATAATGGTCTACAGACTATGAATAATGTTTTAATTAACCATCTACTAAACCTAACCCTAACCTAAACCCCATCCTAGCTCTAAACATAACATTTTCCTTTACTCTTAAGCTAAATCTAATTCTAAACTTAACCCTAAACTTAACCTTAGCAAGCATTCACTAAACCTTTTAATGGGTTGTTATACTATAAATATTTGTAGATGATCTACAAATACTAATTTTGACTATCCAAATAAAGTGAAACCCCAAATTCCTTTATTATATCCTGCATTTTATTATGTTTTTTTAAATAGGTTGTGTAAAAAGTAGCTCCACAAATGATTTTCATTTTCCAAGTATCTCTCACATGAAAAAGGTTGGAGAGCCCTGCACTAGATGACTGCAATATAGAAAGGTCTTTCAAGTCCTATTACAACAAGTACTGTGTAATGTGAGCTCAAGCTGGCTCCTTTGGATTATTTTTGATTTCTTCATCTGCATGCAAATGAGATTTTTTTTCTTTGGTTATGTTCAGCATCTCACAAAAGACTAACAGAAAAACAGGCATGTATTGTATATAGAGGGAGTTGTGTTAACACTGAATTCAGCATTACTAATGCTGCATTTCTTTATTATACATAGAAAATGCTTCCTTTAATGTAATTACGACTCAGGTTCAAAGTAATTCTGTGCTTTAGTTGAACTTCTGCACTCTGAAGAGAGATCTGTGAACCAATCAAAATGTAAGTTTTCAGAAACAAGACTTCTATCAACTGAGTGTGCTGACTGTGATAACACACGTCATTTACATTTTTTTTATAAAGTTTGTCTCAGATTGGTCTGTACATTTTATTATTTTATTATATGCAAAACATTTATGAACAGAAACAGGACTGGGGGAGCAAAGATTATATCTGCACGGCCAATACACCACTTTATGCCCCACTTTATGATTTTTTTATGCCAAAAATCAACAACAACATTTTAACAAACTATCTACTAACCCTAACTTGAACACTTCCCCTAATGGTAACCCTAAACTTAACCAGTACCCTAATCTGTATTGTAAACTTACCCCTAACCTACACAATGTTTTACTTATCGACAGATAGTAATATAATCAACAAACTATCAAGAATCTATCTATAGAGCACCTACAGATGGAATTGGGGACTCTTAAAATAAAGTGTACTGTAAATTAAATAACACATTAACTGCTATTGTGTGATTAGGATGACATTACTTGCTGGTACATTAATTAGAACACAAACAAGAAACATTTATTTTTGAAACATCTTATTCTGGCATTACAGGGTTTTTCTGGACAAGAAAGACTAGTCTGTCCACTGTCTTTGGCTTTAAGGCTGACCTGTGTCTTGGTTCCTCTTATGGGAGGCGGACATAGGTTTTTGCGTTGCTCCCCTGTGGATTGTTTTGATTTCTCCCCATATTTCTGTTCTCCAATCATTGTTGTTAATTAATCACCAGCTGCTTGCCTTTGCCAATTAACTTCTGTATTTAAGTTCAGGATTTTGTTAGGTAGCTGTCACTCATTGTTTATTGTGATTTGTTTGTCTTTTCATTAAAGTATATTTTGTTAATTGAGTACCTTTTGAGTCTGTCTCCGCTCCCACACCTTAGCACCCTGGAAAGCAGGAGCTTTGTACTGGACAAAACATGTGTGACGTCACCCATTTTTTGTGAAGATCTGACATCGGATTTGCCGTTATGGGCGCAGCCATCATGGTTGCGGATGTGACGATTTCAGGAGAGAGGCGGTATCTGACTGTGACGTTAGCAGAGAGTTGCCAACGCTCTATGTTACGTTACACACTCTCACTGGCCCAGTCAATGTCAATCACATCATAGCCACTCCCTAAACCCCCTCCTTTATTGCTGATTTTAAAATCAACGAGACCATAATTTAAAAAATGAACATCATTCTGTATTGCAGAAGACTTAAAACTAGCGATTGAGACCATAAACTCATTATGAAAATGTTTATTGAGGTAATATATCAATTGAGAAATGGCTGACTTTCTCATAGATTTCTACAGAAACCGACCTCTTTTGCAACCACACGGGTCACCCCAGCTGGAATTCAGATAGAATGCAGGTTTAAGGCACTTCCCCATTTGCATCACTTTGCCAAACGGATGCTAGCCCTGTGGCAGCGACTGGCATAGGAGGGAGACGCACTCTCCAGCGCAGGCATGGGTCAGCCACTTCCCTCACACTACAAAGAGGGTGACTAAGAAAAGTCGACCTAGTTCCTCAAATTACTTTTTGGGGGGTAGCTATAGCGGGTACACTTGACCCACATGGATGGAAGACGGGGAGGAGAGGTGAGGGAGAAAGTAACTACATCAGCAGGGAGCTGGACCAGGATGGTGAAGAACAGGAGGTTGGGGAGGGGGACATGGACAGTGATTCTCAGTGCGCAAACCTTAATTGGCTAGTGGCGCCCCACCATCCAGCCCTAGCCAATTGGAGTCCCCCTCACCACCAGTGAGTCCCCCTCACCACCAATTGGAGTCCCCCTCACCACTGCTCGTTGATCTGCGAGACCCTCATCAACCTTGTCCACAACCCACCAAGTGCTCCCAGCTTGGTGGACATATGCCCCCTTCACCCCAACCACAGTTCAGCCATGCTCCTTCCTTCCGTGCCGACGGCTCTACCACCTACACCCATGCCTACAGCGTCCTCCTCCACGTCTGTGCCAGTGGCTCCACCCTCCGTGAGAGTTACGAGGGCATACTCACCATGGAGACGTCGGAGACCCTGTCAACTGCAGAGCCCATGCCGGTGGTCCACCCTGCTGTGCCTCATTCTGAGGGCCAGACCCCTTCATCCACACCAACACCGCTGGCAGAAGAGCTGTCTGCCCTGTCACAGCTGGTGAGGCAGATGGAAGCTCAGCTGGGGAATCTCTTTGCCAAAAAACACCTGGAGATCCCCAGCGGGAGGTCAGCGGCGGAGGCACCCAGTGTGACATCAGCAGCGGAGGCCCCCAGCGAGACATCAGTGGCCCCCAGCATGGCCACCAGCATTTTCTCGCCCAACCCTACTGCTTTTCTTTGGCTTGAGAGTCAATGAATGTCCTCTGGACAGCTAAGTCAGCAGTCATCCTTATGGTTGTGTATGTGTGTATTGAACCAGACTGAGAGATTAAATGCACAAGAAACACTTCTCAGGTCCAAAATTCTGTATTATAAATTCTTTATTCTAATATTTTGAGGTACTGGATTTTTGATTCCCATGAGTTGTAAGCCGTAATCATCAAGATTGAAACAAAAAAGGCTTGAAATATGTCACTTTATGTGTAATGAATCAAGACAATCTAAACGTGTCCCTTTTGTAATTAAATTACAGGAAAAAAAATACTTTTTCACGTTATTAAAGTTATGTGAGATGCACCTGTAGACAGGTGTAATTTTGGCATTACAGTAGCCTTGTATTTAGACGTTGCCGGTTGGCACGCTTTTGTTGTCGTTCTGCGCTCTCAGTAAAGGAACAAATCCTAACCAAGTCCTGCTTCTGACTCCTTCCCTGCACTCACACATCTAAACATCACAGAATTTGGGTTAATGTATTTATTCCATTGAATATGTTTATTTGAAATGTTCAAGGTGTTACAAAATTATATGATTTGGCAATATGTACATTGTTAAGTCATCCAAATATAGCTAATTGAAATTGTATACCTTTAAAAGCTCTGAAACCTTTTTTATCTTTGTAACGACAAGCACAGATGTAGGTGTTGTGTCATATATCTGGTAGTCATGGTTGTTACAACAAAATGTTATTTTGCCAACTCTGAAATCCCTTCTCTGAAAAGCAACACTGCTAACAAAACAAATATGTTGTTGGTGCAGACTTGAATTAAAAGACATGTATACACAAAATAACATATTATTGTAAAATGTCAAGTGCAAAGTTAATTAATAGTGTTTGCTTTTAGGGGTTTAATGGATTGATTAATTAACGATGGAAATACGTATTCCAACCACAAAGTTAATTAAAATACAATTTTAATTAGGGATGAGGCAAATTAAATTTAAACTTCAAATATACCTGCACCTTGGCTGGAATGTGATCTTTGAGGAAATGGACAAGTTAGTACTGGACAAGGTTAAGCTTTATGTTGTGAACTTAATGTTGTGAACTTGTAGCCAGCATTCAATAGAATGAACTCACACTCACACTGAGCAGGATAATGGAGATTTAATGTTTTCCAACAACAGAAATTAAATTGTGTTTTTTTCGCAATGTGTGACACACAAACATTACATTCACATCTGCTTTCAGCAAATGACGAATTCCTCCGTTCGATTAAAGACTCATTTATTGGCACAGGGATAATGTGCCTTCAAGAAAGAGGAAGCACTTCACATTGTTTAGTTTTTAACGCAGTGACCCCTTTCTGATCACAACGTTTGTTCTCGTTAATGTGACTCAGAGCAAAAGTAGAGCTGGAACACATTGGTCTGATCAGTTAACTGTTAGAAATATACCGTTTTCAAATTTCAAACCGAAAAATGAACACTTAAAATGTAAGTACTGCAGGTTGGCACTTGGGGCCAATGTGTAGGGGTGTCTGAGTTAAAAACACTCAAAGGCAAACAAGTCAATAAAAGGACAGTTCCTGGATTTTAGCTATATTATTAATGAACTGGCTTGTTAGTTTGTTAAATAGCTATCAGCAAAAGATCAACATGTAGAACTGTCCCATCTTTTCTAAATATGGTACCTTAAAAGTTCCTTACCTTGGTTTGGAATCCAAATTGCATAGCACCCAGAATACCAATGCTTGGTTTGCTTCTGAAGCTAAAAGTGCAGGCAGGCCTGGTTGGTCCCCGAATGAGACCAAATTCTTCCAGAAGTGGCATTGGAAGGCCAATAGGGGGCACTGTTCCATCTAATCTAAAGATAATTCCCAATGCCCCCCGGCAGTGAAGGGGACATCCACCCTGTGTAGGGTGCTCTCTTTTGGATGGGACATTGAGTGTCCTGACTCTCTGTGGTCACTAAACATCCCATGGCACTAATTATAAGAGTAGGTAGAGTGTAGGGGTGTTAACCCAGGTCTCCTGGCCAAATTTTCCAACTGGCCCTGATATAATCATGGCAACCTAATCATCCCCAGTTTCCAATGGCTCATACATCCCCTCTCCTTCCCTGTAACTACTCCTCAAATTGTTGCTGTAATGGTATATACTAATAATATTAGCCTATGAAAGCATATCATTCACAATACTAAAGGGACTATGCCAAATGCATTATGACTGCATAGAGAGGCAACACTCATTATTGACTAGGCCAGACATGAGTGAATAATTCTATGCAAAGCCTCAAACACAAAACATGTTTTTATCAGATTTGTCTAAATCCACTTACAGGCAACATGCTCCTGGAAACAAGGCAGATTAAGGCTTTTAAGCACATTCAATCCTTTTACAGTAGCTGGAAATATATCCAATAAATTTAACCAATAAAGGGAAAGTGAGCATGTTCACCTATTTTTGTACTGCTCCCTAATATGTTAAATTTGCAAACCATAGAGAGTGCATTGATTATTATTCCTCTGCCTAACATTATGCAATACACATTTTAACACCGTAGAGGTTGCATTTCATGGGCCATGGTCACCCCCATTAAAACCAGGCCAGTGAGTCATTTCAATATTCTTGGTTTTAATCAAATTAACTAGAAGTCAAACAGTGTCACAGTAGAATAGAATGTTAATGCTATTTACAAGGCTGCCACCTCTCATTTATGATGGTTATTGACACATCATTGGGGTTTTATGTCCAAATTGGGAGCTGTCTAAAATGATGTACTGTATATTGCAGAGCTGCCTGCAGTAGATAAAATGGTAATGTCAGCACAATGTTTTGGTCCTCTCAAAATTGATTTAAAAAAAATTCCCATGAGCCAAATCCAATAGTTTTGACTAACGGCTGCTTGGGGTTTGCATTGTGCAGGACAAATTAAAAGCATGCATGCTTGGTATTTAATCTAAACTAAATCTGGAAGAAATGTGTTCTGCTTCTAAATAAGAAAATAAATAACAGGCACCGAAGCAACATTACTCTTGATCCGTGCACATATCAGCACTGTGTGCCATTGCTGGCTGGATACAAGCTATGGGTTTGTCTTAAATATTTTACATTTTGGTAGAAACTTTTATCTAGAGTGACTTACAGTAATTACAGCAACACTCTCTCTGGAGCAACTTAGGTGCCTCACCCAAAGACACAACAGCATTTGGCACAGCCAGGAATTAAACCGACAACCTTCCGATTACTAGTCCAACACCCTAACCGCTTTGCCATCTGTAACAACACGACCAAACAGCAGTGCCCACCTACTGTAACTAGAAGAGAGCAGATTTAAAAGAGGTCAAATCTGAATCTTAGCAGAATGCTACATTTATCAGGTCAATATTGCCAGCAAAAATGCTTCGGACGCTGCCTTATTACTGGCAGAAATCCATCGGTTATAGCCTGACTAATGTAACTACCAAGAAATTCCAGTTAACCCAAGAAATTCCAATATATTCCAGAGATAAAACATATCAGCCGGATCAAAATTTAAGCTTGGAAAAAGCTCAGAGATTTTCTCATTGGCTCATGAGCTAAATGTTGTGTAGCTACAGTATGGCAGAAATCCACTCAAGGTCTCTCACTCCTATCTTGATTTGAATTGGCTCTGAAATCTAGCGCTGCAAAAAAGAGGATTTCTTACTCTGCTGGAAAATCTGGGAGCTATGAACTGCATACTTACAAACCCAAAAATCCCAGAGGTTTGCAATGGAACTAATAAAGGTCCTTTTACGAAATGCTCCCTCCTCTACAAGCAACGTGCCAGCCCAGGAGAGAAGGTTGGTTCTACCCAAAACCGCATCCAATCAAGTCAACAATAACTGGATTAAAACTGAGGAGTCCTAGTAATGATAGGTCACAGCCAATGCCCTGATCTGAAACATGTATTCTTTGAAATACTATTTGATGTTGTGATTTGAGCAGGAGGTAGAAATGTCAGGAGGTATCACGGATCTGTCAGTATGTCACAGTGTAATGAGTGTTTTCAAATGCTGTCACTTGTCCTGCCAGTGGGGTGGGTGTTGCAAACCTTTAAATCAATGGGGAAGGCAGAAACATGGATGTGAATTTTCACAAGTCAATGCAAGTGAGGTACCCTGGGAGTTGTGGAATGCATACCAAAAGGATTTCTACAGTTCTTTACCAGTATATTCAGACAGTCTGGACCATCACAGTTCAAGATGTGATTATTAACAACGTTGGTAGAGAAAATAAACAAATATCATATCTTCTGTAACAACATAACAATGTTCGTATGTCAACTCATCTTTTATACTGGCTGAAATGTATGAACTATATCTGATCAGTATGATTAAAATTTTCAGGATATCTTCAGATTTCTTTAAAAACCAACCAAGGCCAATGTATATTTTCATCTCCTGATATCATTTTTAAACATTTGCTCACACACTCAATTTCTTTAACAGGCTTAAAGAAGAAGAAGAAGAAGAATAAGTTTTATTTATATAGCGCCTTTCCATAGCTCAAGGCCGCTTTACATTATATACTACAAGACAA
>JACXGM010015695.1:10874-21184 GCA_016801145.1 Umbra pygmaea
GAGTTCCATAGTTTAGGAGCATTAAGACTAAATGACCTTCCACCTACAGTAGACAACCGGAAACGAGGAACGGACAATAAACCAAGTTCAGCTGATCTAAGGGACCGGGCAGGGCAGTAAGGGTGGAGTAAGTCAGCCAGATATTGAGGGGCAAGACCATTTAATGCTTTAAATGTTAGCAGCAATACCTTAAAGTGAAAACGTGATGCCACAGGTAGCCAGTGAAGTTCATGAAGTAAAGGTGTAACATGAGCAGAGCGCCTTAAAAAGCCAAGAACTCACTTCCAATAGTTTTTCTGTACAATAGAGCAGCACTTTCACATTTACTCCGTACTGTACATAGTTTCAACTGACATACATTCCAGTTCTTCATACAGGTACTCTTCAGGATGGTGGCATATCCAACCTTTAGAATGTGCAGAGAGTCACAAATTAACACTTCATAATGCCCCCAAGCAGTAATAAATTATTACGGGAATGTCAAAATATTTAATCAGGGATGATGTAACATAATTAAGTGGAGTTACTGACAGTGAAAATGCAAGACAGTGACAGAACATCAACGTAATCTATGGAGGCCGACTGCAAATGTTGTTCAGTGACTTACTGTACCATTAGCACTATTTTTGCTCAAAGGTTTTTTAGCACCAACATCCCTCCAAATGTATACTACAATAAAATCCATTAATTATATTGGCCTATTAACACGTTCAAGTGAGTTATTTCCTAAATAATTAATGGTGCCAATAACTCAATGTCTAGTATAAATCTACTAAAGAAATGTAAAAGGTCTATTGAAATACTGGAGTGACCAGACAACTATGTCAAAGACTGTCAAATCATTAAAATATCAGTGTTAGTGGTGTAGTATTTTCAGTGAGGTGTAAAAGTGGCATTGAGTTACTCACACTCCTGCATTCTTTATATGGAAAAGTTTAGAAAAAAGGTTAGGGTCACGGGTAGTCAAGAAAACAAGCTCTTTCCTGAGTCAAACACAGCCACGGTGTATCCATACCCTGCCAATGTAACTGAAAACTTTACTATTAACAGGACTGTTATGAGCCTGAGTCACAGGCTTTCTCAAAAGCCCTGCTGTGTCAATGTGAAATAAATGTCTGATAGACAGATTTCAAAATAAGACAGAAAAAATATACATTGGTTAATAGATAAATTAATGAAACATCTTTCGATATCTGATCAGCTGTAAAGCATTTAATGTCTTAAAAGCATTTTCCGCCCCTACTCCTGTGTGGAATAATTCCAAGTCCTCTGTAGCTAATTTCATGAGCTAAGACAGTGACAACAGACGTTGACTTTCTCATACCTACACTGCATGCACAATTATTAGGCAAGTCAGTATTTTCACCATATCATTATTATTATGCATATGTTCCAACTCCAAGCTGTAAAAACTGGAATGCTTACTGGATTTAAGCATATCAGGTGATGTGTATTTGTGTAATGAGGGAGGGTGTGGCCTAATGAGATCAACACCCTATATCATGGTGTGCATAATTATTAGGCAGCTTCTGTTCCTCAGGGAAAATGGGCCAAAAGAGACTTAACTGACTCAGAAAAGTAAAAAATAAAAAAAGTTGAGAGGGATGCAGCACTCTTGAAATTGCTAAAATATTGTGGCGTGATCACAGAACCATCAAACGTTTTGTTGCAAATAGTCAACAGGGTCACAAGAAACCTGTTGAGAAAAAAAAGAATATTAACTGCCAAAGATTTGAGAAGACTCAAACGTGAAGCTACCAGGAACCCATTATCCTTCAGTGCTGTCATATTCCAGAACTGCAAACTACCTGGAGTGCCCTGAAGTACTTGTTCAAAGCTCAGAGAAATGGCCAAGGTAAGGAAGGCTGAAACTTGACCATCACTGAACAAGACACATAAGTTGAAACATCAAGACTGGGCCAAGAAATATCTGAAGACAGATTTTTCAAAGGTTTTATTGACTGATGAGATTAAATTGACTCTTGATGGACCAGATGGATGGGCCCGTGGCTGGATCAGTAACGGGCACAGAGCTCCACTTCGACTCAGATGCCAGCAAGGTGGTGGGATACTGGAATTATTAAAGATGAGCTAGTTGAACCTTACAGGTTAAAGCTGGACTCAAACTGAACTCCCAAACTTACTGCCAGTGTTTAGAAGACACTTTCTTCAAGCAGTGGTACAGGAAAAGTTCTGCATCTTTCAAGAAGGCCATGATTTTTATTCAGGACTATACTCCATTGCATGCATCGAAGTACCAGTAAAGGCCTTAAAGATGAAAGAATAATGACATGGCCCTATTCTGTCTTCACAAGGTAGCTCATGTACAGTACCAACTTTCCAGATAGCTTATCAAACTCAATAAATCCAAAAATTGATGGATGGAATGGTCTTTACTGAAAAATCTTTTCTTTTGTAAAACTGCAACAATATACAGCAAATTAGCTATATCAAATTTACACAACTTGCAAAACCCATACAAAATGACGGTATATAATTTACTAGCTACAGTACACCACAAAGTATTACAGTAGCTACTTAACATGTTATCTGTATGATGATCACGGTAGTTTGTCTAACCAACAGGTGTATAATGCATTTTATATCAAAAGGTAACTAAAAGTTTCATATATATATATATATATATATACACATATACTTACAGACATAATTGTCTAAGCCTACTGAGAGGAAGAAAACCTTGAACACTATTACATTTGTAGCAGTACTTTATCAGAATTTCACGGAGATGAGAATGCTTTTTAAAACAAATTATGGCAAGCCAACATTAGCCTGGTCCTACCCGACTCTCGTACGTACATTTCATTTGTACAGAGTGTCTGGCCACTCTCCGTTGACAAGCGTTATCTTCCTTGAAGGCGGGTTCTTCGTTGAAATTTAAAACTATTGGATCTGCCATAACCAATCGCTAAGTTTGGTCATGACGTACTACAACTCAAACTAGTGCAGGACATCAACATCATCGTTCTCAGCCACTCCCTCTGTTCGCCGATTGGACCGGTAAAAAATTGTTAGGAGAAAACCCAAGAACATGCCGCAAACCCAGACGTAGTACTGAAGGAAAATGAAGTACGTAGGAGGGCGGAGCCAGGCTAAGCCAACATAACCACAATTAATACAAAACGACCTGCCCACCAGGTGGCGACATCTCAAGGTGTTTAAATAGAGCCTCCACTTAATCTAAATTGCCTTCACTCCATTGGCAACACAGGCCCCCTTCCTCACCTGACCTAAAACCTATTGAAAACATGGTCGATTTACGATGAAGATAAACAGTACACCTCTCTGAACAGTGTCTCGGAGGCTGTGATTGCTGCTGCACAAAAAGTTGATTGTCAACAGATCAAGAAACTGACAGAGTCCATGAATGGAAGGCTTATGACTGTTATTGCCAACTGGCTATATTGGTTACTGATTTGTTATGAAATATCTGAAATGTATTCTCTCTTCAACAGATGAAAATCAACAAATGAGAAGGGAAACCTTTTAGTTTTTCATTTAGTTGCATAACTATTCTGCACACTGATAGTTGCCCAACAAATGTGCACACAGATATTCTCCAAAGAAAGCCAAGACCTCACTTTTACTTAACTATTCATGTTTGAGGTGTATTTACATTTTGGATTGACTGAGAGCACTGAAGGTGTTCAATAATAAAATGTATCCTCAAGAATACAACTTGCCTAATAATTGTGCACACAGTGTCGAGTTCAGGAATGAGATGCAATGTCCTCAAGCCATGAATGGCTCATCAATCTATATTGAGAGCTACATTTTATTTTCAGTAGTTGCACATTTCATGCTGTCAATCTACAAGCTCACTATTTGAAACTAAAATGCACTTTGTTGATATACTGTACATCAACATTAGTCCTACAATAAACATAAATGGTAGAAACGGATGTACTGTATATGTTAACAAGTCATGTATGCTTATGCTTGTTTTTTACTTTCCACAACATCCATTACACACACACACATATTATATAGTATATTCACATTGATGATATGCAGAAAGGTACAGAGAAAAAGCAAGCCGTTTGTCATGGTCTCACTTTAGGTGACCTAACATTAGTTTAGTTTCTCTCCTGTATGTGATGTTATTATGATTGTCCTGTGTGAATGGTTTATTTTCTGTTGCCGCTTATCAGTTCAGCTGACTTTATTCATATTACTTTAGATAACCAATAGCTCTCATCCAATTATTCCCCAGCTTAATTCCCAGCCTGGCCCCATTTTCATCATGAGCACCATATCATCCAAGTTGGCTTATCTCTCCTCCCCTTTTAACCTGATAGCCAATGTGCAGTGTAGATTCTACCACATATACGTTGAACTGCATCACCCAATTGGATGTTACAGACGGTGTTGGATGAGGTAAGCTTCCCGCCTGATTGTATAATCCCTTTGGGTATAGAAAGGTGCTATATACATCCAAATTAATATTAATATTATTATAACAAGGAATCAGTATAAATGTTGTCCGCCACTTTTGCTGTTCATGAAGCAATTTATTTAGGTCTTCTTGAGATAAACACATATCTTTTGAAGTAAACTACAGTGTTGTTTTGAATGAGCAGGGAAATATATAAAAAAACAGAAAGTATAGCCAAATCCCTATGCATATACATCTTATTAAATTATTAAGATATGTTCTGTTGATTAGAAATAAATTACAGTATTGATTTGAATGAGTAGACACATTTCCATGGAAATAAGTAGAGCCCCAATCCAGGCGCAAAGCCCCAACCTTAAGAATGAGAGAATGCCAATCAGCACATTAACTGCATATCCTGGCACTACGAGTACATTTCCAGAATAAACTGTTCAAGCACACATGTTAATATACTTTTTAGGTTTATGTATATGCCAATCAACATACTTTAATCCAAGTATACAGAGCTCTACATAAGTAAACTCTAGTGTTGTTTAAAATTAGTTTTATTGAAGGATATACCTTCAAATAACTGGTAAACCAGGGTCTGTTTATAAGCTAATTGTATAAAACCAATACATTTTACTGAGAAAAAAAACATAAAACAATCCCATTTCAAAACAGTATTATTGATTTAATAAAATTATTTTTGATTAATTCATGACAGAATAACAGTTCAATTTAAACTAAAAAAATATGTATTAATCGTCTAATCTGTCCCGATGACTAACAACCATTGTCAATCCCAAGTTATCCAACCGGCTTCCTCAGAATACCTCAAGTGCCGAATTTAAAAGTCTGATTGCAATCATCATAATTTGCACCTTGTATGTAATAGGACAGCCAATCAAGCAAGAATAGTTCTCACTCAGGCTCTAAATTGCCCATGGTGACTGTCTAACAACAATGTATGTTTAAAGCCAGGAAGAAATGGTTGTTGTAAAATTGGGGAAATTGATGGTCTATAGCATCAGTACAAACATGATACAATAGACTATCATCTAATGTCTTATCCTCACTATCCTCTGTGACCTTTAGGAGATATAGGAGCGGAAAGTAAAACCCTGAAGCTATCTTCATGCTAGAACATTGTCTATTTTAACTTGGGGTGTTGTAGTAGACAAACAGGGCTCCATCTACACACATTGCAACTGGGCAGAGCACGTTCTATTTTTACCACCAATTTACAATATTTGCTTTTGTGATGTAATCTTTTAAGCTGCCATAGCATAACCTGAGTTTACCACTCTGTTGTTGGTAACCAAATTTGACAGGTACAATGACTTGCATTAAGTATGTACCCCCCTTGGACGGTTACATGTTGTATTGTGACAACCTGAAATGAAATAGGATCGTATTGGTATTTCTACCATTTATTTTACACAACATACTGAACACTTTGAAGTGCAAATATTTATTTTTATTGTGACAAAAATGTAAAAAAATTATCATTACATAAGTATTCAGCCACTTTGCTATGAAACCCCTAAATAAGATCTGGTGCAACTAAATGCCCTCAGAACTCACATAATTTTGTGAATGGAGTCCACCTGTGTGCAATTAAAGTGTCACAAGATCTAAAAATTAATACCCCTGTTTCTGGAAGGCAACAGTTTGATAGAGGATATACACCAATCAGGGATGGGTTACAAAAAATATCCCAAACTTTGAACATTCCCCGAACACCATTCAATTTATCATTAAAAAAAAATATATATATATATATACATATATGGGACAACCATGACTCTGCATTTTAGGCCATTTACTAAAACTAAGAAGGGCATTAGTCAGAGAAACAACCAAGAGGCCAATGGTAACTGTGAAGGAGCTAAAGAGAGCCGCAGCTGAGATGAGAGAAACCATCCATGGAACAAGAGGTCCGCAAGTTGGGTTTCATGGGCCGTGTGCAAGGAAAAAGCCATTGCTGAAAAAAAAACAAATTAAATCCCATTTGGATTTTGCTACAAGGCATGTGTGAGACACAGCAAAATTGTGGAAAAAGGTTCTCTGGTCTGATGAGACCAAAAATTGAACTTTTTGTCCTTAGAACAAAACAAATGTGTGGTGTAAAGCCAATACTTCTCATCACTCTGAGGAAACCATCCCCACAGTGAGGCATGGTGGTGGCAGCATATATACTAGTGTAATATACTATTCGACACGTAGAATTACATGAGTAAATGCAGCGACATTTGGCCAATTGTGATTTTAAAACAATAAATATGTATAATACAAATATTATTGAATTACTTATTTTGCTACAACATGAATATAGCCTAGACAAAATGTTGAATTATGAAAAACAGAGTGTCGTAAAATGTTGAAGTCTCTGTGAAACTCTGTGGAAAAAATTACCTAATGAAGTTCAGGTGAATATATCTAGGCTATGAAAATATGTACAGCTGTTGTAAAAAGCCAGGCTTGGTTGAAGACAATTTTTTTTTCCTTTTCAAGTCAATTTATTTCTGGTCAAGAAGCGTTATAAATTTTTCCCTGTTTCCTGGATATTTTACACTGAAAACAAAACAATTTCACCTGACACAGTTGTCATTGTGTTTGCTAATTAGAGATTATAGAATTAGAGACATTGTGTAAATCATGTTTTATTTTGTTGATGTATAATGTAAAAAAAGCTTTCAACTATTAGAAGTATAGTCTGTAGTGTGCCTTCATTCAGTAGTTTCGGTTTAATTCAGTTTTATTCAGTATTATTCATGTTCTTTCCCTATGTGTCCTGGGGCCTCATTTATATATGTGGCATACGCACAAAATAAGACGTACGCAGCTCTCTACGCAATAATTGGAATTTATAAAAAGCAAACTTGACTGAAAAATGTGCCGTCCTTCACGGCAACTCTGACCCAAGCGTACGCACAAAAACGGGTGAAATGAGAAATGGCGACACCGCCGGCAGATGGATGTAAAACATGAAGCTGTCTGAAACTGCAGACCGTTGTGTAGCTAAACAAAATCAAAGGACTGACTCTCACTATTAAAATGAACATTTCACAAAGCCATTCTCACAATCAACAGGCTGTGGCAGTGTTGTAGTCAAGACCACCTAACCCGAGACCAAGACAAGACCAAGACCAGAGTGTATCGAGACCCAGACAAGACCAAGACTTTTAGTGGACGAGACCAAGCCGAGACCAAGACCGAGGGAGGGCGAGACCGAGTCAAGACCAAGAGCAGCGCCCCACACTACATGACACAATAAAATGTGAAACATGATCAAAAGAGCTTCTCAAATTGATCTGAAAGATCCACATTCCCATAAAAACACAGATATTAAACACTGAAAGCTGAAATAAACTTAACCATCTTTATTCAATACTCCTGGGTGACTTCCATCATTTAGTACAGAATTTAAAACAATGATTAATTGTTCATCACTAAAGTCTTCACTTTTCTCTGCCTTATATCAACAATACATAAAGTTATGTTGTTTTTAAACCAACAACAATCTTTTTTTTTCAAAACCACATAGCTAAATGTGTAAAAAAATGCCAAACATTCAACATTTAAAATGCTGAAAAGCTGCGTATTGTAATGAATACAGAAATATATGTGAAATGTTTATGTTTAAAAACAACTATTGTAAGTAAGAGTCTTTCATAGCTTTTATGTGTAATCAAAGCAACAAAATATATCTAATACAAAGATGTCAGAAAGTCAGTGGCCTAACTCCATGTGATTTATAAAAGTACAAAATTGATTTAATTGGGAGCAGTTTCATCAAAAAGTAAACACAATATAAAGCAATGGTATTTTGGTCATCACATTTTTCAAAAAGGTAAAGAAGGAAGTTAAATGATTGATATGGTATGAGCCAGAGAGTGTGTGCTGGTAAAAAGTCATATATTTTAACTGCAAGTGTAAAATAGAACTTAAAAATTAGTTCCCTGAAAGTAACGTGCCATGTGCCATACAATAACCTATTTAATTGAGTAATTTCTGATATAAGTTGAGGCGCATTACTCAGTCTCCACTCTCTGCTGATATCTCTAGGTTAGCTCTCTCACCCAAATGAGGGAGTGTCACCTCGGGGCATAGCTTTAATGTGGGGAGCTGTATGCAGCTGACAGTAACTTAGGCTAAGGTCGATGTAACTTAACATTAGCTACACGCGCAGCAGTTTGTCTACATTACTCATCGATCAAATAAGACTATGATGGGACAAAAATTCGCTTTGGAGCAGGAGCATCAATAAGAGGACTCGTTAACATTGAGGGCATACAATATCGATGGTTCATAAAACTTAGAACCCAGAGCCGTATATAAAGATGGCTTTATATATGGCTCTCTTAGAACTGGTTCTCGAGTGGAACCGGTTTTCAATCCCCATCCGAGGCAGGTTGCTAACGTTAGCTAGCTAGCTTTGCTGAACATAACTCTTACACATAGCTTACCTTTCTTTGTGCTTCCTTTCAAACTGACGATAAATGTTTGAAATACTGCATGTAACATCCACCATCTCTGAAATCGAAGCACTGCAGCATTTACACAAAGCTGTATGCTTTCTTCTGGATGTTGTTTTACAAATATATTCTTTATGATTTTTGTAGCCATATTGTATTACTAAAGATTTTGCAGACATCTTCTACTGCTCCCAGACAAATACAGCTCACTTTCTTGGGAGTGCGAGTGAAAGGGGGCGGGGATGGGTAACAGCGGTAACAAAATACATAATTAGCAATGACCAATGAGTCACGTTATTGCTTGGATTTGAATCAGTACGTTTTACATCCAATAACAGCAAGGATGTTAACAAAATATAGACAATATACTGGCAATTTAGTGATATTTCCACAGTTATGGTCTTGACTGGTCTTGAAAAAAAGTCCAGAGTCCTCAATGTCTGAGACCGAGACAAGGCCGAGTACAAATGCGGTCGAGACCGAGGCGAGACCGAGACCATCAAAAAGTGGTCTCGAGACCAAGACCGGTCTCGAGTACTACAGCACTAGGCTGTGGTGAAATACAAATGAAATAAAACAAGATTGTAGCCAAGACAAATCAAAATAAAGACACATTTGCAAAAAGAACATTCAAACATGTTCTGTAGCTAATTATATTGGCATGTTATGCAATTCATCCTCATAATACGGTGAACAGAACAAAATCATGTTTAAAACTGATATTGTTGTTGATGTTTCTGTCTGGCGGAGCAGAAAAAAAAATAGATTGATAGATAGATGAATAGATAATAAATAGATAGCCATTATTGTACATAGGGTAAAGGAGTTTTATAGTATATGTAATCAGCCACAGAATCATAATGTTCATTTTTACGTTTAGTTTGTTTAATTTTTAAATGTGTTCTAGGGCTGAAACGATTCCTCGAATAACTCGAATAACTCGATTACAAAAATATGTCGAAACAAAATGACTTGACTCGAGTCTTCGTTTAATCAATGTTACCAACGTTGTATCGCGCACGGTGGTTCCGCACGGATGATTATTACTGCCGCACACCGGGCTCATGCTGCTAGCGACAATGACTCTGTCTATTTATTATATAAGCAATCCAGATTGCAAATGTAAATGGTCTTATTAAAATATTAGTAAGTAAATGTCACACTTTTCTAATAGAGTTTAGTGGCATATTTTCGAAATGTGCAATGTTTCCTTTGTTGTTGCGCGATGTGTATTGCGTTGAATCAAGCGCTATTATTCTGAAGGCGAAACTAGTAAAGGCTAGGAATCCACTTAATAAGCTAGATCTACACTGTTCTGGAGACACATGCGATGAAGACTGATGACGCAGATTACAACATGAAGAACGAGAGCGTAAGTAAATAGTGAGGGGCTAAGAGAAAAGACAGGCTGGAGAAAACGACAGAAAGTGTCC
>JACXGM010015696.1:0-21084 GCA_016801145.1 Umbra pygmaea
TTATGAAATAAAATTCCCCTGAAATAAATAAAAGGTTTCCTTTGAAAAACACCATTATGAAATAAAAAACAATTTAATATTTTATTGGACTGCGTTTATATATTTATATTTAAATATTTATTGTGTCATTTATTTATTTCAGGACTTATTTCATAGCCATATTTATTTATTTAATATTGACAAAAATGGCTTTCCATACCAAACTGCCTCTGGGAGCAACATCAGCACAAGAACTTTGCATTTTATGCCCTTTTATGTTCCAGCATGAAATCGGTGTCCATAAAGACAAGCTCTGGAGGAGCTTGAGTGGCCTGCACAGAGCCCTGACCTCAACCCTATTGAACACCTTTGTGATGAATTGGAATGGCATTTGTGAGCTTGACCTTCTTGTCCATCATCAGTGCCTGACCGCACAAATGCTCTTTTGGCTGAATGGGCACAAATTCCCAAAGATACACTCCAAACTCTTGTGGAAACCCATTCCAGAAAAGTGGCAACTGTTATAGCCACAAACAGGGAAGCCACTTACATATTAATGCCCATGGGTTTGGAATGGGATTTCCAACACTCTCATATGGGTGTCATGGTCAGGTGTCCACATACTTTTGGCCTTATAGTGTACCTGTATTTTCACATCCAATGTGGCGATTCAGACCTAAGCTAAAATTACACAGTTGCACCACCTACTGTTTATGGAGCTACATAACATCAGCTTAGTAATAATAGATGTTGAAGGTGTACTTTTGTTCCATAATACATCGTAGCACAACTACGCTTAGTACTTGACTATGGAACTTGGTTTGGGTCAGTGAAGGTACAAATTATTACTATATGACATGAAAAATTATATTATTAGCCTTCAGCACGATATGAATGTAACTTCAATATGTAATTATGTTAACGTTTCAACATTATTCACAATATCAGTAGTAACTCCATATATCACACCGATTCACTGTATGTATACTATGAAGCTGCAAATGTTGTGGTCACAGCACACCCCATCTGATGCTGAAGCATGCCATGTAGACATTGACTTTGGACTGCAGGTCAGAAATAATTGTAAAACCAGCTAGGATGCACAGCTAAAGGACACAATATATTTTTAGCAAAGTAGCATGCTTTAATCTGAGTACTCTTTATGTATAAAATATACACTGATCAGCCATAACATAATGACCACCTGCCACTTATTGTGTAGGTCCCTCTTTTGCTGCCAAACCAGACCAGACCTCTGACTAGAATTTGGAAGTGTGCTGTGGTATCTGGCACCAAGATGTTAGCAGCAGATCATTTAAGTTGTGAATGGCCTCCATGGATTGGACTTGTTGGTCCAGCACATCCCACAGACGGTCAATTGCATTGAGATCTGGGGAATTTGGAGGCCAAGTCAACATCTTGAAATCATTGTTGTTTTCCTCAAACAATTCCTGTAACATTTTTGCTTTGTGGCAGGGTGCATTATCTTGCTGAAAGAAGCCAATGCCATCAGAGTATACAGTGTCGATGAGAGGGTTACATGGTCTTCAACAATGCATACGTGTAGGTAGGTGGTACGTGTCAAGGTAACAGCTACATGAATGGCAGGACAATTGCATTGAGATCTGGGGAATTTGGAGGCCAAGTCAACATCTTGAAATCATTGTTGTTTTCCTCAAACAATTCCAGTAACATTTTTGCTTTGTGGCAGGGTGCATTATCTTGCTGAAAGAAGCCAATGCCATCAGAGTATACAGTGTCCATGAAAGGGTTACATGGTCTTCAACAATGCATACACGTAGGTAGGTGGTACGTGTCAAGGTAACAGCCACATGAATGGCAGGACCCAAGGTTTCCCAGCAGATTGCCCAAAGCATCACACTGCCTTTGCTGGTTTGACTTCTTCCCACAGTGCATCCTGGTGCCATGTGTTCCCCAGGTAAGCGACGCACACGTACCCGGCCATCCACGTACTGTAAAAGGAAATGTGATTCATCAGACCAGGACACCTTCCATTGCCCAGTTCTGATGCTCACCTGCCCATTGTAGGCGCCTTCGGTTGTGGACGGGGTCAGCATGGGCACCCTAACTGGTCAGTGGCTACGCATCCCCTACACTACAAACTGTGATGCACTGTGTGTTCTGACCCCTTTCTGTCAGAATCAGCATTACTTTCTTCAGCAAATTAAGCTACATTAGCTTGTCTATTAGACCATACCACATGGGCCAGCCTTCGCTCCCCACGTGCTTCCAGGGATCCCAATTTTCTCTACTAAATAAGGGAATGGGGGGATTTTCTAATCATATCAACACATAAAAATCCTGTAAGGGAATTCGACCACAGAATATTACTGGATTGGTTCCTCTGCAAATCGTATATGTCCAAACAAATTACTTTAAAATAGCATCCTAAAAATATATCCCACCCACTGACAGGTGCCACGATAACAAGATTATTTGTGTTATTCACTACACCGGTCATAATGTTATGGCTGATTGGTGTATATACCAGAGGTGGACATTTACTTGAGTAAAAGTACATTTCTGAGTAACTCTGAGTTCATAAGTCTTGGAAGTCCCTACTTAAAACCAAAATGATTAGGGAAAGGGAGTTCATATCTTACCAGCGCCCATGGTTGACATTTTTTTTACTTGTTTTATAAAAGTCACTGTTAAGATATGAACTTGGTTTTAAGTAGGGACTTCCAAAACTTGTAAACTCAAGTTACTCAGAAACGTACTTTTACTAAAGTAAATGTCCACCTCTGGTATACACACAAAAAAAACAAATGTGAGAGACCCAGCAATACTGCCATCCAAAACGAGCTAAACACATGCTCGTTTTGAGGAAAGCAATACTGAGCTGAGCTTGGAGAGCCCATCCTGGTCCAGAAGACCAATTTATCCCACCCTCAGCAGCCAAAGTGAAAAGTGCATTTAAAAAAGTCACTGCTCTCGTAAGGCTGTGAGTCCAGCAAAATACTGAAAGGTACAATATGTAATATCAATCAAAACAATAACAAAATACATAGTTTGCATTAAAAGCAAAGATCACTATACATATATTATATATATTTCTTAGTTGTGTACTTACATTATCCTAAATGTTTCCACTAGTGGAAACATTTAGGATAATGTAAGTACACATTAGGATAATGTAAGTGCACATATAACCTGTGACTGCTCTAGTTGTTCTAAGTTCCAGGGAGCCGCCAAACATAACGTGAATAAAGTTATAATTTTTTTTTAAATATATTACTTTGACAGTGAACATTTTTTTCTGCCGGAGACGCTAGATTGGAAGGTTGTCATTGACGACGATAACAAAACCCATGATCCCACGCAAACTCCCGACGTGATCCAAGTACATCTTTTGCTATTGTTTTGATTGAGAGCCCCCTGGCGGCCAAAAATTACATATTGCACGTTGAAAATGGCACAAGTTTTTTAATTTTTTATTATTTAACCTTTATTTAACCAGGAGGGCACGTTGAGAACATTTTCTCATTTGAGACGGCGACTTGGACAAGATAAAAGCATCGAGGTACAGACAACAAGAAGTTACACATAAAAATTACAAGACAAGGAGTGCACAATAAATAGTAAAAACAGAGAATAAAACAGTGAATGTATGATAAATAATACAGTGTGCAGGTCGAACAATAAGGCATTTGTACAACTTTGGGACGTTGCGTGGCGTGAGACTCGGTAATATTTCAGTGAACACGTGCGCGGAGAAGACTTTTGTTAACCCTAACCCTAATTTTAGAAATGTCAGTCCTTGTTTACTATAATATAAACCCTAATATATGCAACAAAAAACAACTAATAGAATGGAAACGCTTATTTTTTTTACTGCTGAAAGCGTGAGAATCACGCCAGATGCGTGAGAGTTGGCAACCCTGAAGGAGATAGATGGTTGGTGAATACAGTCGCTTGGTGCTGTACAATACAGACAGTTATAAGAAAAAAAATGAAGAGTAGGGGCTGAGGTAGATGGGTACAATTGTAGAGGTACAAAGTGGCTGTGCGTGAATAACTCTATGGTAAGTGGCATAATGACCGGGACAATGGGAGGTGGAGTGTGCAAAACATACAGAGACAGCTATGCTGGTCAGATTGTGCAAAGTGCATAATGACAGAAGATGGTAGGGTGGGATTAACATGTACAATGGTCTGACAGTAGATTGGTTAGTAGTGCTTTGAAGGTGGTTAGCGGGACAATAGAATCAAGCTTCAGGGATTTTTGTAGAAAATTCCAATCATTAGCAGCAGAGAATTGGAAGGAGAAATGACCAAAGGAGGTGCGCAGATTGAGAGAGGGTGTTGCTCTGGAGATTAATGATCTCAGGTAAGGTGGGGTTTTGCCTAGGAGACACTTGTAGATTAGATGATACCAGTGTGTTTGATACCGGGTGTGTACTAGTGAAGGCCAGCCAATTAGTGTATAGACACTGCAGTGGTGGGTGTTATATGGAGCATTTGTGATAAAACGGATGGCGCTGTGGTACACAACATCTAATTTTCGAAGTAGAGAGTTTGATGCAGATCTGTAAATTACATCACCAAAGTCTAGTATCGGAAGGATGGTCATTTTAACAAGGGCAAGTTTGGCTGGAAAGATGAATGAGGCTTTACTACGAAACAGGAAGCCAATTCTGGACTTAATTTTTGATTGGAGCTTGTTAATTTGGGTCTGGAAAGAAAGTGAAGAGTCTAACCAGATACCTAGTTATTTGTAGTGATCTACATATTCCAGCACGGACCCGTCAAGTGCGGTGATATTTGGTGGGCAGGCATGTGCAATGTGTGATTGTTTGAAGAGCATACATTTCGTTTTACTAGGATTTAAAAGTAGTTGGAGACAACGGAAGGAATGTTGTATGGTACAGAAGAGGGTCCATGTGACAGCTGATTTTAAAAATGACATCCTTGAGTTGACCCAAGCAAATATAATACTGTCATGTAATTCATATTTAAATGAATAAACATTTTAATTGCATTTATATGTTCCCTCCACTGTCAGGGACCAAAGCTCAAATCAGAGGATGGTTAACAGTATAAAGCACAAGAACTCAATAGAAGGAAGTGTAAGAGTTTTATTTCTACAGGTCATCTCCATAGTGCCCGTACATGCCGTGCACACCGGCAAAACATACAGTAGAAACCGGTCTACTCCAAATCCAAAGTGCTCTGTTGTTAAGTGCTCCCCTATGAGAGGCTGATCAAGACAGCTGTATTTGATCATTAATATTCTTCCCAGTAATATCATGTTCTTCGTCTGTGGTTGTTGCAGCCCTTAAGTTTATCATTGAAGATATATTTTAAGCCTGTTTCTGAATTCCTTAAATCAGAGCAGAACCCTTTGATGTTTGAAGGAGGAATCAGAGGCAAAGAACTCAAGATAGGACTTCAGATTTATCCAGAGGCTGCATTAGAACTCATTGACAGTATCGGTCTTCCACATCAGCCATATACAGCACCCTGCCACGTGTGTAAGACACTTCTCATTACCATTAGACTAAGACTAACATTCAGAGCACAAAAACACAGGCAGGTCAATACGAAGGAGCTCTACAGCTCTTTCTGGTGGCTCCCTGGTGTAGTGTCAACTGGTGCACTTCCTCTCTAGTAGTGTTTTAACAGGCAAGCGAGGGGGTGGGGTGCTAAGCATTGGGGATAAATGGTGCTAGTCCTCCATGGATCTGATGTATCTCTCGTAGGCCTTCTCATCCATCAGAGCATCCAGTTCCTCAGGTTTGGCAACGGTCATCTTCATCAGCCACCCTGTTCCAAGCAGATGTCAAATGCTTTCTGAATTCTCTTTTTAAAAAGGCTAAATATGCAGCTTTAAAAATGTTCACACTACATGGAAAAAAGTTCAGCCTGTTTGAGGTAGAACATATTTTGGCCAGTGATTATATCGGCATTACTGTTTTTATTGGATACAATGGTGGGCTTTAGACAATTCTCAGCCAATCAGGTCTATATACTAAAACCAGCTCTAATTGGTTTCTTAACACAAACACAACTACATGCACTCACCGTCTTCGTAGCATGATTTGTTGACAAGACCAGGGTTGTCTGCCAGAAGTTGGTTGACCTCAATGACTTCACCGGTCAGAGGAGAGTACAGCTCACTGGCTGCCTTCACACTTTCCAATGCTCCAAACTCATCTAGAAAAAAGATAGACCTGGGTCTTTAACATATCACAAAGGCACATGTGACAATATAACCCTTGACGACCAACGTTGTGTGGCATGTCTCAAAAGTATGTTTGATTACCCGCTTGTTCCAGCTGTAAGCCGACTTCTGGTAGTCCACAATACACCACGTCTCCCAGAGCCTCCTACAGAACAGTTAGATAATGATTTCACCAACTAAATTACAAGTTCACCACATCCATGTTTTTTAGCTGGATCCTTTGTTGGAATGAGAAATAGTGGCTGGTGGGACGTGCAAAAAACATCGCATGTCTCGGAACCAAGACTACCTGGGACCCACTAAAGGTTGATGAAATGAGACATGGCCATAGTTGTGCTCATCAGAGCAACCCACCTGCGCAAATTTGCTGATGCCAACCGTCCCTACGTTTCCCTCTACTCGTATCCATTCGTGTTTATCTGTGAATTTAAGCGCTATGGAATTCAGGAGAGAGGTACAATTACTTCCCGAGTACACAAAAGTACATACAAACAAGCAGAACATCGTTATTATCTTGCTAACTACCGTCTACATTGACTAGCATGCTAGCCACCTTAAGAGGTCCACAAAGCTTGTAACTACCTGACGAGAGTCGGGTGGTAGTGGACAGAGTTTGTAATAAATACGCCCTAGGTACCAGCCGAGTGGGAGGTATTTGTGCTGAACGGGAGAGCAAGGACAGAGAACAAGAAAAGTTCGAAGACAAGCAACGTAGCATCACACATGTAGCCATTTTATTCCGTTATTTATGGCTATGACCGCTGTCGCGTCTTTTAGACGTCATCGTTACTTGGGGCGCGTTCAACATGGCACAACGAAGTGGAACGTGATCATACAAATTCACTTGTATGGTTATGTGAAAAGAAGGCTTTTCACTTGTATTTAGGCCTACAGAGGTGAACACTTGTCATCAATGGATAATAGAAAGGAACACAAAGTCACTGTGGGAGGCTGGACTGTTCCGCTGCTTCATATTTCCAATTTTGAAATGTGTAAAAATGAGTGGTGTTATACAAAATAAAAGTAAATAAATGTATCTTTAACTAATTAAAGCATAACCCTAAACCTAAACTATAAAACCTGCTCCTATGCCGGAAATCTAAAGTTTGACCATTGACCCAAACCCTAATGCCTGAAATCCTTGTTGGGACATCTAGTCCACATTAGTGATGGGAGTTTCGATTCTTCTCAGGGACACGAATCTTTTGATTCACTAAAAAGATTCTTTCACTGATTCATTCACCGATTCGCGAACGATTTCCGGCGAGTCTCAACTCGAGCGATTTGTTCTAGCAGTGGATTCGTTCAGTGAGTCCTCCCTGTACCTGCAGTAGATGCAGGAAGTCTGCTGGTGTATAGCAATGACAGTATGGTGTATAACGATGTTAAAACAAGTTTGACACTCCACTTTGTCCCCACGCCTCCCAAATTCAGTTATACAGGCTAAACAGGCTGTTATATTAGAATTACAATTTGCCATTGTGAAATGTATTTAGTTTGTGCCCAGAGATGCCACAAGTTAGTGCAATAGATTACTTTTCTGGGTTGGGCTGAAAAAAGAAGGTAATTGACCAGGTAAAAGAAGTTCATAACTTACCAGAGTGATCTTTGAAAAACTAAAACATGACTACGCTGTAAAAAAGGTTGTAATTTGACAGGAAATCCACTGTAAAATTTGACAGATTTTTACTTTCAATTGGAACAAAAATTCTAAAATTATAGATCTTCTTTTACCTGGTCATTACGGTCTTACTGACATTCTAAAATAAATCCCATGGTATAATATTTCAAACCGAATTTTAAAAATCCTCTAACAGGATAATTTATTCCTCTATTTACATCAGTAACAATGCCATTAATTATTATTATTATTTTTATTATATTTGACAAGATTTACAAACATGAATGACATTAAACATTGACATTTACTGACAGACAACCAGGCACACAATTTAATGATTCAAATAAAATTGAATCATTAAATTGACAACAAAAATAACAAATATAAACATAAATGAAATAATAAATAGAAAATATGCACATTTGTATTTGTACTTAAATTTTGAAGTGCTTTATTAACAAGGAACATTTATAATAAGCTAAATGGATTGAACAATTTATTAAACTTAAAACTCCTCTTCCACAAACAGTCATACGTTTATTTGTTTTCATTCAGTGGTGGTGTGCATTGCACAGACAGTATACAGAAGAGGACTAAAGAAACAAGAAACAGTTCTGAACCTTTTCCGTGTCACCAGTTCAGTTCAACTAGAAAACTGAAGGAACAACAGGAAACAGTTCTGAAACCTTTTCGCCAGTTCACTGAATCGTTCGCGAACTAATTCTTTGGATCTGTTCTTCACAGTTCGTTCACCAACTGCAGTTGCTTTCAGTGGATGCTGGATAGTGAGAAGAGACTCAAACGAACAAATCTTTTGTGGGTGGGATTCAGTTCATTAAGTTCACTTAAAAGATTTGTTCAAAAATAACGAATCATTTGCGAACGACCCATCACTAGTCTACATGTACTGTTAGGCTTAGACCGCAGACAGACACACAGCCCTCACTCTGGTCCTACTGGGAGAGGAACGTTTCTCAGTGTTATCTTCACCTTCAACCATTCCCTCCGCCCCCTTTCTATCACTCCATTACCACTCCCTCTTGTCCCTCTCCACTCCACCCCTCCTTCTTTAATTCCTCCAATCCTCTTTGTGAGGTTGACATCTGCTGCTGTCACAAACAGTGCTAAGCCAGGAGAGAGTGGAGGAAAACCAGGTTGGCCTTCTAAGGAACAAAGCTCTTCCAATTCCACTACCTCAACTCCCAAGGCTCGCCAAGCCACTGGGGGGCTGATTCACGCACCCGCTCCTTACACCCTGTTGTCCTGGAGAGCATTCAGGGTATATCCAGGGGACACTTCCCCAGCCTCACCCAGGACAGAGAACAGCAACGGTGTCCTGATCAGAGGCTTCCTAAGCCTGCAGCGTGAGCCTCCCTCTGTGCTTCAGACTTATAGAGGTGGTACTCTGTCTTCATCTCCTTCCATCTCAGGATCACCAGAGCTCCATAGCCTTCAATCTCCTGGGACTTTATAGAGAGACAGAAGCCTTAAGGCATACTACTTCCAGGAGGGCCGGATCTGAGACAGGGTATCCTTGGACAGTGTCTGTGAGACAGTGTGTCTGTGAGACAGTGTGCTTGTGTGCATTTCTTATAACAACAGTGTCAGTGAGTTGACAGATCACTCTGTCAGCAGTGTGTAAAAGAAAGAACACACAGAAAGAGAAGCATTTTTGTTTTGTGGATAGGCAGGTGTGTGATATTGCAAGTGTGTGTGATATTGCATGTGTTTGTGTGTGATATGGCAGCTGTGTGACAGGTATTTCAATCACAAGGCAATGGATGTGCATGAAAGGGTTAATTGAGCCCTATTGCGAGTCAGAGAGACGTTGGTTGTGTGTCTCATTAGTCAAGTAAGTGTGTGTTTGAGAGAGAACCATCAACCTCTCCAGACGTAGCACTGGATTTCTCTGAGATGGAGGGTCAAGGCTACGACCGCTTTGGTGAAGGTGATCGTGACACATACCAGATCGACTATCGTCGTATTGTCGGTGACACAGAACCCGCCAGGACGCTGCTCATACCCTGCGAAGGGGAGCACACCCACCCAAACTCCAGCCCCCACGGAGCATACACACATGCCAACCCTCACGGCCATGGCCACGAGACGGCCGCGCAGCGCTACAGTGCAACACGCATCCAAGCTGGTTACGAGCCTGAGAGGTGAGCTGCACACACTTTCACTGACGTCGTCAGTGAGCTTAATAAATCCCAGTTAGCAGCCCCGAGGACAGTGATGTCACTAAAGCCTCTTACCTGCTACTTGACTGTGACACAGACTGAAAGACTTTCCACTGACAGGGTCATGTAGAATCTGTGGGTTAATCAACGTTTCCGGAGAGCTGAAGAGCCAAAGTGTTTAAACAGTGAAGAGGTAAACAACCAGTTGAGGACAGTGAATCTTATTTGAGAAAAATAGGCTGATATTACTGTCTGGAATGGAGTAAATGGAATGTAGTTAAATACATTAAACCCATTGTGAGATACCATTCCATTTCCGCTATTACAAGTATTAATATGAGCCCATTCTCCTCAATAAATTTTAACTGGCCTCCACTTTAAACAACCATACTAAAGATGAAAGAAATTGTAAGCTATGACGTATATCCATTCATAATCATTAGGTGCTGAAGAAAGACAAGTGCCTATGTAAAGGACACCACTGCTCACCTCGTCCTCCACAGTTTGACAGCCCCTCACTGGGCTCAAACCTGTGGTTCTCTGGTCTGCAACACACGTGACACTCCTCACTCAAGCGTCTTAACTGTTGCCCCACTAGCTGAGTGGTACAAAGATTTGGACACTTAAACTGGGGAGTGTGTTTCACACACCTACATGTGCTACAACAAATGTGTCCCTTCCCCTAGTATAATGTAAAAACATCCAGCTGTATGTTACAGCACATAGAGAGACACACACACCAAAGTGAAGGATTAACATAATTCATGGAGGATTACATCTTTCAATGAGTCTATACCTTTAATCTGTCTGTATACAGGGACAAGAAGTACTGTATCTAAGTGTTTGTGTGTGTGTGTTCCAGCATGGCTGACTACTTGATCAGTGGAGGGACAGGGTATGTGCCTGAAGATGGACTGACTGCTCAACAGCTCTTCTCTATCGGGGATGGACTCACATACAAGTATAGTTTGTAAAACATTCTACCAAAGCAGCATTTCCAATGAAATTGAATGAAAACATTTTTAGCAATCGAAACTGTATGAGAGAAACTACCATTAAAACTGGATGCAGCCACACCAGCACAGGTTTTTGGCTCTGGTGCTGAAACCACGGTCTGGTTTTAGTGAGTGCTGCCTGCTGTCCATGGTAATGACTTGTTTACTTATGTTCCCTGGGAGTTTCCCTGTCCGGATGTGTTCACGTTTGTTCTCAGTAACCAAGAGAGCTCTGTAACTCATGAAAATAGTCTGGCCGTGGGTCAACTGTTCTAGTTTTGAAATATATTAACTGATCCTTCAGTCAATAAGACCATACGGCATGTAAAACTGTTTTTACACTATGACGGTTTTAACTAGATAAAGGTGAAATGTTGAGAGATTTGCATTGGACATATAGTTTTTATTGTGTAAACAGGTGAAAATGTAAATGTACGCTAATTATCGTGAGAGGGAGCGTGAGACTTCTTCCCTACCTATACTTCTTGTGATTAGTGACATTCTCATGCATTCAAATAGCAGATGAAATTCAGCATGTACAGTACAGTTTATTAGGATTGTGTTATCAACCTTAATGCAGGTGTACACATCCCATTGGCTGAGGGTGTGGAGATGTGGCTCTGTGGTGACCAATCATAGCGGTCACAGGGGCAAGGAGTGAAAAATTTCACCTCTAATGCCCATCACAGTTTAACAGAATGATGTCTGATGATTGACAGATTCAGGACAGTATGAGATATCAATAATAGAAATGCAATTGATTGTTTGCTTGCTCTGTCTACAGTGATTTTCTGATCCTGCCTGGTTTTATAGACTTTATCTCTGATGAAGTGGTGAGTATCCTTGCATGGCGTTGCTTTACCTTTGCATTGCTAATAACAATAGAAGCTGCATACCGAATCATCATGTTCTGGTATATTACAAATACTTACTTTATTATGAGAGAGACATGGCACAATAACCCTGACTGTGTGTGTAGATGTGTGTCTTTGTCTATATTTGTGTGTCCCCCCATATGTACAGTATGTGAGCAACTACTTTCTTTCTGTTGTTCGGTCGGCTTCTCTAAAGATGGGATGCTGCTTAGAGTTTTCTCTCGGCTGGATAACTTGTGAACACACACAAACACACACTTAAAGCTCAAAGGGCGTCTCAGCTGCTGTCCCTGTGCAAGCATGCCTGGGCAAATGAGAGGACACACACACATGTACAGACACACACACTTACTCAGCAGGTAAGTGTGCCAAGCCATCCAGACTACTTGAGTCCATAACAACAATGATGAGTACAACAACAGCAGTCCCTAATGGCAGCCAATCAGAGCTGTGACCTGTGGAGCTGCTTCAGGAGGCGTAGGTGTTTTTGAGTTGTTTGTTCTCTACTGGCAGAACGGTATGTCCCCTGTGGTATGTGACTACATACTGGACTGAACAGACAGCTAATTTTCATGGTGACACCTACTGGCAATGAAGAGGTATTGCATGTTCAGACGTCTCTTTACAGCACAGGGGTGTGTTCATTCCATCAAACAAGGCTTTTAGTTACAAAACGTTTAGCCAAACAAACAGAAAGTAAAAAACTTAAACCATCAGCTGCAACATCCTATCTGAAATGCCTTAAATTCACAGCTTTGGCTGAAAGGGGCATGTTCCAACTAATGTTTTTTCCATCACGGTTATTTGACAATTGCCTTTTTCCACCTCTACTTCCTGTTTCCAGGATCTGACGTCAGCTCTGACCAGGAAGATTACACTGAAGACTCCTCTGATTTCCTCTCCCATGGATACAGTCACTGAGTCCTCCATGGCCATCGCTATGGCTGTGAGTACAGAGTCACATCTTTTCACCCAGCCAACACCATAAGTCAAAACAAAGCTGTCACTTAACACGTTGTACCAGTGGGGTTTTAGGTTATGGTCCAGATATTTAGTTTTGATAGAAATTGATACATTCATTCAACCAGGTGGCATTAAATTTATCAGAAATTATAGTCAAACATGATTAATTATAAATGAGCTAAAGGTTTCATCATTCAGGACACTGAATGAATGCACGGCTCCTGAAAATGTGTCTTTGCCTTAAGAATTCATTATATGTCACTCATTTCCATAGGGATAAACATTTGCAACTTTAGTAATTTATCGTATATGTATTCATTTTTGTGGGGGTAATACATTTTTTATTAAGCTTGACAATAATGCAAACATAGGTCTAACACAAAATGCACATTATATCTATATCTATACCCCCATAAACCAACCTACCCTCAAAATAGGAAATAAATGGCTTCCTGGTAGAGCCTCGAAAAGAAGACTTAATTTTCTCCATCTGCAGGAAGGACATAACATTACTGATCCATCAGGAAACCGAGGGAGGCTGAGAAGACTTCCATTAAAGTAGAAATTTACTTTGAGCCAATAGTGTAGTAAAAGCAGCAGTGTCTGCGTGTTTGAGGTTAAGTGTGAGCAAGTCTTCCGGAACACCAAAAACAGCCATCAGGGGACAGGGGAGCAGGCGAATTCTAAGCACTTTGGAGTCCCAGTAGAATTCAACACTATGAACCACCTTAAACTTAACGGGCCGGTTTCACGGACAAGGATTAAGGCTAGTCCAGGACTAAAAAAGAGATTTCCAATAACTTGAATATTTAGTCCAGGACTAGGCTTAATCTGTGTCCTTGAAACTGGCCCTATAAATCCTATATGGGCACAGGATGTAGTTGAGCTTATTCTGTCTATTGCTTCTGTGAATTCAATAACCATTTCGCGCTTCCAGGCAGATATGTTTTTGTTGGTGGAGTGTTTGTTGAATCCCATAATACATGAGTAGACCTGAGAGATCACTGCTTTCTGTCTAGGCAGAAGAGTCAATAGATACTTAAAGCCAGAGTAGTTCAGCTGAAAGGGCAAGTTCTTCTGCTGAAGGTGCAACGCTGCTGGATTGATTGGGAAGCACTCACTCTTTTGTAGATAAACCTTGTAGCCAGAAAAAGTATGGAGAGAATGGGGGGTCTGGAGGTTTCAGGTTTATGTACATAGAGAAGCAAGTCATCAGCATATAATGATAACCTATCACCAACAACTCCCTCCTGTGATACACCCTGGACAGAGACAGAGGATTGCAACGCTACCGAATAGGTGTTCAATTGCTATGGTGAAGAGTAAGGGGGACAATTGGCAACCCTGCCTGGTCCTGTGATCCAGGGCAAAGTATTCAGAGCGAGTGTCATTTGTACAGACACTAGCCTTTGGGGATGCATACAAAAGCCAGATTCACTGTCACAACGTCTGTAGACTCTGTCCTTGTTCTGTGTCACTACAGGGTGGTTTCTCCCCTATATGTTTTGTTTTGGTTTTGTTTCCCGCTCTTTGTGTCACATGATCCCGTCACATGTTTTTGTCTGCCTATCAGTTCTGTTGTTTGCTCCACACCTGCACATCCTCCCCTCGTTATTTGGGTATTTAGTTCTGTGGCTTTGTTTGTTCTGTGTAGTTCATTGTTTCTTGTCAGTTCTTCCCAGTGTTTGAAAATAAATTGATGTTCTGTTAAGACGAGCCTGCCTCCCAATCCTTGGAACTGTAACATTCACAAGCAAAATTTGTCCCCAAATAAAGTTTTTGGAAGAACAGCAAATAGGTACTCCTGATCACATGCCTACTCTGCATCCAAGGATACCACAAGCTCAAGGGAGTTTGAGAATTGTTTGGAATAACTTATGTTGAACAAGGTCCGAATGTTAAAAAAGGAATCTACCCTTGATAAATCTGGTCTTCCTCTGAAATGACCCCTGGTAGGACTACTTCAAGACGCCTCGCTGTCAACTTCGCAAGCACTTTTACATTAACATTAAGGATGCTAAGGGTCCTGAATAAAGAACAGGAGGTGAGGTCCTTCCCCTTATTAAGAATAATTATTATCGACGCTTGTGTTAAGGTCAGAGGTACAGTAACTCACAAACATCCAATTACACATTAAACATTGATATAGTAAAGGGGCCAGCTGGATGTGGAATTTCTTGAAGGGGAACAATGACAATTCAATCATTTGTCTATGTTCCTAAATTGTTTGAAGTACTGTTATTAAATGACTGTCTGAGCAGGGTCGAGCTAGCATGAGTGCTACGTGAATAGGTTATATTGCTTTGTGCAAATTAATGCACTAGATACAAATAATGACTATTTGCATGAAAAATGAATGTTCTTTCAAGAAGAAAACCCCTAAAACCACTAAGGATCAGAAATTAAGCTTTTAGAAGAGTCTTTAATATGTGGAATCAAACGAGTGGCAGCACAGCAATAAAACATTTTCACCAGCGCCAGCAGACAGCTTGTCCTGTCATCGTGCTCATAGTATGTAGCCAGCGAACGCAGCAGTAACATTTCTGCATCTTTGTTGGATCAAAGTTTAAATTAAGACTGCACGTTCAAGCATTGTTTATTTAGCTCTGGAAAATAGCTTTGGCAAGTTCCTCAATTTTTTTTAGTTTTATTTAGAGGAGAAGAGTAAGATATAATTTCACTTGTAATATATGCTTTACGTGTCCCATAGGCGCAAGGGGGAGATTGAACCTGTCTGATAAGAATACAGGAAGTTACCAATAAAACAACATATATACTGTATAAAGAGATCTGAGTCTCCGGCATGGAGGAGCACGAGGTTGAACAGACCCAAATATGTCAAGAGTCAAGGGACCATGATATTCTCCCTCTTGAAAAGTGTGGCATTCGAAAGAAAAAGGTAACTTAAAAACTATTAAATAAAATGGCAGCGTTTAGAATGCTATTTCAAAAGTTAGAAAAGTTATCTAAAGTGCAGGAGCCTCATTCACGTGCGACCACTCTGCTTACAAGCTCAAATTAGCACCGTCTTGTATATATATTATAATCCATTTGATTAATTTATATAAAAAACTTGAAAATCCTATTGTGTTCTAAAAGTAAATGGTAGTGTATATCTGCTAATATCTGGACTCTGGTTGAGGCTTATTGAAGTCTGATTGGACTACATCTTCTTTGCCATAACCCTGATTGGTCAGTGCTCTTTGTGTTGCAGTTAATGGGAGGGATTGGCATCATGCACCATAACTGTACTGCAGAGTTCCAGGCTAACGAAGTCCGGTTGGTCAAGGTAAGAGGCTAATGCTAATGACATAGAGATATGGATTTACCAGTGGAATAATATAAATCACTACATCAACAGTATGCCAGATTAAATTTTGACCAAGTGACTGTACATAAATTCACTCAAACATTTTGGTTTAAATCAGAAACAGTTGGCTAACTTGTGTTTGTTTGCTGTCATGTATTTGTTCAGAAATTTGAGCAGGGTTTCATCACAGACCCTGTGGTGATGAGTCCTCACCACACAGTGGGAGATGTGTTCGAAGCCAAGGTCCGTCACGGCTTCTCTGGCATCCCCATCACAGAGACTGGCAAGATGGGCAGCAAACTGGTGGGGATCGTCACCTCCCGAGACATCGACTTCCTCTCAGAGAAGGACCATAACAGACCCCTAGAGGAGGTGTGTTTTTTCAGGGCGGGGTTGGTTTGGATATGTTTGTAAATAAAAATGTATGTTGTAAACCATAAGTTTTTTAAAGTCCTTCCTGTGGGACTTACATGAATTGCTGATTCCTTCAGGCCATGACAAAGAGGGAAGATTTAGTTGTCGCACCAGCTGGGGTCACACTGAAAGAGGCCAACGACATCCTGCAGCGAAGCAAGAAAGGTACCGTATGCTAGCAACCATAAATATTGCGACACTTTAGCCAGAGACAGAACCGGACACTAAAAGATATGTACGGTAGAGCCTTTTGTAACTTGTGTTTTCTGTCTGTCTCAGGTAAACTGCCCATAGTGAACGACAATGACGAGCTAGTGGCCATTATCGCCAGGACAGACCTGAAGAAGAACCGAGACTACCCTCTGGCCTCTAAAGACTCAAGGAAACAGCTGCTTTGCGGAGCCGCCATCGGAACCAGAGAGGAGGACAAATACAGACTGGAGCTTCTCATGCAGGCGGGTGTGGACGTGGTGGTGCTGGTGGGTCGGCTCATTGGTCGGTTCTCTGGTTGGCCAGTCCTATCGTTGTTTTGCTTCCTAACCCCTCTGTGTTCTATGATGTAGGACTCGTCCCAGGGGAACTCGGTGTATCAGATTAACATGATCAACTACATCAAACAGAAGTACCCTGACCTACAGGTGATTGGTGGTAATGGTGAGTCCTATTCCGGATGCCTTGTATACATTATTCCCCTCTTATTCCTCTTTCAACCTGTCCTATTGTTCCCCTGTTAACATTCGGCTTCTCCGAAGTGGTGACCGCAGCGCAGGCGAAGAATCTGATTGATGCGGGTGCGGACGCTCTTAGGGTGGGGATGGGCTCTGGTTCTATCTGCATCACCCAGGAAGGTAAGCAGGGGCAGTGTGATCATTGGAGAAAGAGATGTGGAGGGGCAGCGAGTTTCTGGAATGTTGAGTTAAAAAGACAAACTAGTTGGGGCCATGTCGCTGACACATGCGTTATATTTGTGTTGTGTGCCAGTGATGGCTTGTGGGCGCCCCCAGGGTACAGCAGTGTACAAGGTGGCGGAGTACGCCAGGCGTTTCGGGGTGCCTGTCATTGCAGATGGAGGCATCCAAACTGTTGGACACGTGGTCAAAGCTCTTGCTCTCGGGGCATCAACAGGTGTGTGTGTATTTTTGTATGTTGCAACCGTCCGTCATATTTAGCAAATTTCCACATACAGGAAAATCCACAACATACAATTGAAATAACGCTTTCCCTTTTCTGACCTCTGACCTCTGGGGCCTAAGTGATGATGGGGTCATTGCTTGCTGCAACAACAGAAGCCCCAGGAGAGTATTTCTTCTCGGACGGTGTGCGGCTAAAGAAGTACCGTGGAATGGGCTCTCTGGACGCTATGGAGAAGAACAGCAACAGCCAGAAACGCTACTTCAGGTAGAGAGAGTGAGACAGTCTTGTGTATTTAATGCTGAACTACATAGGATTTGTGTATTAATAAATGGTTATTCTATTAGCCTGGATCTTGGAATGAGTTCACACAATAGGAGATGACCCAATCACAAATAGGGAGACACTACAAATCATTGGTCCGGATGCTTCTTGGCGGGAAGAAGCTTGTCGTGTAAAGGAAGTGATGTGTTTGAAAAATTGAAACCTAAGTCTGAAAAAAGTAGGAAGTGCATGGCAAAGTTTTTTTGGGCATGGTAAAGTTTATTATGCTAGCAACACATTTTAATAACAAGGGAGGAAAACAGTGAGAAGATAATTTTAAACATGTAATGTGTGGCGCATTGACAGTGAACTGTCCCCTCAAAGTACCTCAACACACAGCCAATAAGGTCTAAACCACTTGCAACACAAGTGAGTACACCCCTAAGTAAAAGTGCCCAAATTTGGCCCAATTAGCCATTTTCCCTCCACGGTGTCATGTGACTTGCTAGTGTTACAAGGTCTCAGGTGTGAATGGGAACAGGTGTGTTAAATTTGGTGATTGCTCTCACACTCCCTCATACTGGTCACTGGAAGTTCAACATGGCAAAGTACTCTCTGAGTATCTAAAAAAATAATTGTTACTCTACATAAAGATGGCCTAGGCTATAAGATTGCCAAGACCCTGAAACTGAGCTGTAGCACGGTGGCCAAGACCATACAGCGGTTTAACAGGACAGGTTCCACTCAGAACAGGCCTCGCCATGGTCGACCAAAGAAGTTGAGTGCACGTGCTCATTGCCATACCCAGAGGTTGTCTTTGGGAAATAGACAAATGAGTGCTTCCAGCATTGCTGCAGAGGTTGAAGGGGTGGGGGGGTCAGTCTGTCAGTGCTCAGACCATCCGCCGCACACTGCATCAAATTGGTCTTCATGGCTGTCGTCCCAGAAGGAAGCCTCTTCTAAAGAGGATGCACAAGAAAGCCTGCAAACATTTTGTTGAAGACAAGCTGACTAAGGACATGGGTTACTGGAACCATGTCCTTTGGTCTGATGAGACCAAGATTAACTTACTTGGTTCAGATGTTGTCAAACATGTGTGGCGCCAATCAGGTGAGGAGTACAAAGACAAGTGTGAAGCATAGTGGTGGGAGTGTCATGGTCTGGGCCTGCATGAGTGCTGCCGGCACTGGGGAGCTACAGTTCATTGAGGGAACCATAAATGCCAACATGTACTGTGACATACTGAAGCAGAGCATGATCCCCTCCCTTCGAAGACTGGGCCGCAGCGCAGTATTCCAACATGATGACGATCCCAAACAGAGGTGTCAGAAGTACAAGTAAAAGTACATTTTCTGGGTGCAGCTGAGTTCACAAGTTTTGGGAAGTTCCTAGACCAAAATAACCAGTAAAGACAGTTCATAACTAATCAGTGATCTATTAAAATTAATACAAAGCGTAAAACAAAGATTAATTGTGGTGAAGAGGTAGTAATAAACTCCCATTACCTGGTCATTTGGGTTTTATTTTGAGAATTCCCAAAACGGGTGAACTCAGCAAAGTACTTTTACTTTTACTTCTGACACCTCTACTCCCAAGCACACCTCCAAGACGACCACTGCCTTGCTAAATAAGCTGAGGGTAAAGGTGATGAATAGGCCAACCCTGTCTCCAGACCTAAACCCTATTAAGCATCTGTGGGGCATCTGTGGGGGAATCTGGACATTTTCACTTAGGGGTGTACTCACTTTTGTTGCCAGCGGTTTAGACCTTAATGACTGTGTTGAGTTATTTTGAGGGGACAGCACATTTACACTTTTATACTAGCTGTACACTCACTACTTTATATTGTGGCAAAATGTAATTTCTTCAATGACAGGTGACATACAGACAGATGACATACAGACAGATGACACATAGACATACAGACAACCTATTCTGCACCATGCATTGAAGGGACAAGGTTCAGCTGTGTGTGTGTTCTCTGCAGTGAGGGAGACAAGGTGAAGGTGGCCCAGGGGGTATCAGGGTCAGTCCAGGATAAAGGCTCCATCCATAAGTTTGCCCCCTACCTCATTGCTGGCATACAACATGGCTGCCAAGACATTGGAGCCAGGAGCCTCTGCATTCTGCGGTGAGCTTGTAATGTGATGCTCATTATATTCCACTCTGTTGATATTTTCTGTGTCTGTGCTCCCTTGTTGTGAAGAATCATTGCGTGTTGTTCCAGATCCATGATGTATTCTGGGGAGCTGAAGTTTGAGAAGAGAACCATGTCAGCTCAGGTTGAAGGGGGAGTACACGGGCTCCACTCGTAAGTCTGACCCTGCCTGGCTCTAGCATCGCTTACACAGTCTTTCCTCTGACCCTGTCTGGCTCTGGCATTGTTTACACTGTCTGTCATCTGACCCTGCCTGGCTCTTGCATCACTTACACAGTCTGTCCTCTGACCCTGCCTGGCTCTGGCATTGTTTACACTATCTGTCATCTGACCCTGCCTGGCTCTTGCATCGCTTACACAGTCTGCCCTCTGACCCTGCCTGGCTCTGGCATCGCTTACACAGTCTGTCATCTGGCCCTGCCTGGCTCTTGCATCACTTACACAGTCTGTCCTCGGACCCTGCCTGGCTCTGGCATTGCTTACACAGTCTGTTTTCAGACCCTGCCTGGTTCTTGCATCGCTTACACAGTCTGTCATCTGACCCTGCCTGGCTCTTGCATCGCTTACACAATCTGCCCTCTGACCATCCCTGGCTGTGGCATCACTTATACAGTCTGTCATCTGACCCTGCCTGGCTCTGGCAATGCTTACACAGTCTGCCCTCTGACCCTGCCTGGCTCTTGCATCACTTACACAGTCTGTCATCTGACCCTGCCTGGCTCTTGCATCGCTTACACAGTCTGTCCTCGGACCCTGCCTGGCTCTTGCATCACTTATACAGTCTGTCATCTGACCCTGCCTGGCTCTGGCATCGCTTAATGTGTCCATCCTCTGGCTTTCCTCAGATTATCAGTTCCTGTCCAACTGACCTCCCCTGTTGTTTCTCATGTTATGTGCCTCTGTGTCTGTCCTGTATCTGTGATTGTGTTGGTAGTGTGTCTGTCCTGTATCTGTGATTGTGTTGGTAGTGTGTCTGTCCTGTATCTCTG
>JACXGM010015698.1:0-21084 GCA_016801145.1 Umbra pygmaea
GAGAGGGGCCCTGGGTCAGGAGGGACAGAGAGGGGCCCTGGGTCAGGAGGGACAGAGAGGGGCCCTGGGTCAGGAGGGACAGAGAGGGGCCCTGGGTCATGGGCAGGCACTGGCACAGGGACTGGGGCAGACACGGGCACGGTGACTGGGGCAGCCAATGGCACGGGGACAAGGCAAGGCTCTGGGACAAGGCAAGGCTCTGGGACAAGGCAAGGCTCTGGGACAAGGCAAGGCTCTGGGACAAGGCAAGGCTCTGGGACAAGGCAAGTCTCTGGGACAAGGCAAGTCTCTGGGACAAGGCAAGTCTCTGGGACAACACCACACAGGGCACCACACTAAACATAAAAGGTCTGTCTCACAGCCCACACTGGGCTGCATGTGACAAGTCCCTTAAATTGCTACTACACTATCTATATTTACCATAGTCGTTACAATAAAATAATATGTGAAATTATGTGCTTTAGTTTTTGTTAAACAATTTATCATTAATATAGGTAATACAGATGACTTTATTACATTTAAAATAAATTAATAAGCAAGTAGGTAACTGAACAAAAATAGAATTCACAAGATTGGGGATGTAACACACAATCATAATTGTTAAATGTACTATATTGAGGGTTTGGAGCAAGATGGGCATAAGTGACATTTAACTCAAATGTCACGCCTCTCTGGCTCCAAAACCTCAATATGATCAATACAATGCTGTCTTCTATCAATATCAGGGTTTTTGGTAAGTCGATAAGCTGTAGGGTTATAATGTTGGGGTCAGTGACTATCTTTAGGGGTGTGAGTTAGTGGGCTGGGGTATGCAGGAATGATGGATGAGGCATGGGAGGAAATTCATGTTCAGTAGATTTATGACAGCTACTATCCATTTTTTATATATAAAGCATGCCTGTTCACATACTTTTCTATATAATAATAGTAATCATGTTTTTAAGAAGAAATTAGGAATGGTCCAAAAAGGTGCCCAAACCTTTGCATGTGTCATGTTTGAATCTATAATGAATTCAAATAAATCATAATCCTGTAGTAAATGTTGCAAAAAGGTGGCATGTTTCACTTTGTACCATGTGGAGGTCAGGTCAACCACTGTTCACCGGAAAGCTTCACTGTAACATCATTTATTCCACTCATTCTACTTTTCATCCCATACCAATAAACAAAGCTTTTTACATAGAATACTAAATAAGGTATGTATTTTTGTGTTTGTCTGCAATGCAGATGTCCTACTTGTTGCCATACAGTGCATTAAATAATGACGCAGATGATGAAACCCATTTGCTTCTTTCATGTGAATACAACTTTTATAATGTGAAATCTTCACTAGCTTAAAGTTATTCAGCATCATGCGCAGGACACAGGAGTGAAGTACTGGACGGCAGAAGAGGTAGCACTTGTGAGGTCACAGGACCAGTTAGAATAAACTTACTGGGAACGTGATAAGGTGAAAGAAGGGAAAGTGAGAAAATATAAAGGCATGAAGCGCTTCAAGTAACTGACTTTATAAAAAGACAATTACGTTAACTCATCACTCAAGGCTCACAAATATTCAGTCCTCAGGACCTTGGTGTTAGGATACATTTTGAGGTCTGGACACATATGGAAAGTGAGAATTGACTCACTTTATCCTCAGGGTGGAAAAACTGTGGGGGCTTGTAGAGGTTGTCTAAAAAAAAGAAGTAAAAAAGGACTGGCTGTCTTGATCTCTTTTTTCTGTTGCTCTAGGCAATGAAACAATAAGAGGACAGAAGAGGGATTCTTAATGGCTATGACTCATCTGAAGATATACTTGCTTGTTGGCAAGAAAAACAACTTCAGAAACTCCCTCTGTTTGTGGCATTTAAAGTAGATATTTTGGGGGGGGTTCCTGATGTTTTGAACATAGTGAGATAAAAACACTTCATTAAGTCACTGTAAAGATTAAAAACTGCTACAAGGTAGAAAGCTGCTGCAGGCTCATTTATAGTGTGTGAGGGGCTAACTAGTATAATGGTATTGAACCTGGCAAACAATCAATAGCAATAATAAAGGTTCAATGAATACCTTGAAAGGTGGGGTACAGGTTTTGTGTCATTGAGTCCACTGTACTTCAACTATTTTCTAGTCAACAATAAAAATAAAAAAGCCAGTACTGCAAGTTGTTATGAAATAAAAATTATGCTTTGAATATTATGTAAAAGGGTGTACATGCAGTCATTTTTAATATGAGCTGAAATATTTCATTTATTTACTTTGGTTTTATTTCCCAAACGAATTGACTAATACAGCTCTTGTATATCACTATTTGATTAGTAGTTTATTTTGGACTGGTATAATATGATTACAATGTGTAATATAAATTGAAGAAAGATCTAGGGACTATTATTTCGCTCGTGTCTACAGCATAGGGGAGGAGCATTTCCACCTAGCACAGCTGAATACTGAAAACTTCATGCTAGGCACTATGCAAAACATCAACCAGGGCCTCCTGGGTATTTGTTGGCAGCCTGAAATGAGGTAGAAGGGGCAAAGAGGGGCAGAGGAATAGGGGGACAAATAAGTTATCTCAATTGTCAAGGGGAGATGAGCTTGAGGGAGATCAGTGATGTGTGAAAGCATATGCCACGTGTGGGGCTCGGCTTTGAAAGAGAGAAGCTTTGAGAAGTTATCAAGGTCAGGTGACCTGTATGGATGTTTGAAGTGTCCTTGATGGCGTCAAAGGATTATTCTCTTCGAGTGGTGACAAGAGGAGGTCCAGTTAATCCAAGCAGTCGCCCAGGGGACCTGGACGCTAGAAAGGAACAGTGGTATTTGCCACCAGCATGGAGAGACAGAAGAGAAAGAAAATGCAAATAACAGTCTTAAAGAAGCAGTGTCTTTGAACACAAGGGAATCTAAGGAGACATGAGGGCCACACTTATTGGTAACATTGTAGGAGCAAAGAAGTAAATAGTTTCAAGCACTGTTACCTGCCCGGCCTAATCACTCAGTGCAGTGGTATGTAATGTAAAAGTATCACTACGACAAATCTGAGGAGCTGACCCAAATAAAATACATTGTCGGACAATTCCTCTCGCTTCAAGTCTCAAAAAAGACTTCTACTTATCTACAAAATAAAAATGATTTTTAACAATCTTTCACCACAATAATATTGTCGCTGATGCAGACATGCTAGCCAGCCACAGGATTGACGTAATCACATCCCTTTGTGGCAAAGTGTTTTTTCGTGATAAAGTGATAGCTAAAGCAGTTGCTGTAGAATGTCAAATTACTGGTAGCCTGCTCATTAGCCTACTTGTCGTAGCTATCTATACTATACCATGGCAATATCAAGTCTTGACTAATTAGTCATGTGACATGAGATAAAATAACCGGAGATCATTGGAGTTGCTTGCAACACAGACCTGAGAAATGCATGGTATTCACTCACCTGAGATCCTGCAAAGTCATCTATTAAATACTGGTAGTCGTTACTGTATAAATGTTTTCCTTCCTCCTGTGTAGTTGCTTTTGCAGTAGTCCTGCATCCCACAGTTGATTTACGTGTGCAAACCTAATCAGGTGTGGTAATCAACAATGCACCAGTAGAAATTCCACGCAATAATTATTTATATTATGGGACAGTTTGATTTCTTTGCAGAGATAGTCCAGATAAATGATCATGAGCTCTGTCTGCATCTGTATGAAATTGACCCCAAATTCATAACTTTTAATTCCCAGTCAAGAATGTGCATCCTGGTTTCTAATGGATGTATTTAAATGTCTCCAGAAAAATACTTAACCTCTTAAGGATTGCTGCCTGATTGTCAAATTCAGCCAAAACAAACATACCCAAAGTTAACTTCTTGTTACACTGGACCTGAAGCAAGGAGATACATATGGTTGATATTTTTTTAAAGGAAAGACTTTGAATGTTTAGGATAAATAAAATATATTTAGAATAAATGTACACAGTGAATATGGCACAAGATGAAATAAAGTAAATGCATAATTATTTTCTGTTTTTTTCTACATCATCTTTGAAAGACAACTACAAAAGCCATATATTGGAGTTTTAGGCTGAAAGTGCATCTTATCATGTTTCCCAGGGGATGAGAGCATATGTCAATTTTTTTTAATGATGGAGTGAACAGCCAATGAGCTATAGCATTATTTGTAAGAGTATATTTAAAAAAAGTAGTGGTTTCTCCCCTGTGTGTTTTATTTTGAGTTTCCCACTTTCAGTTCACATGACACTGTCACATGTTTTAGTTACCCTATCAGTTTTGTTGATTAGTTCCCAGCTGCACGCCCTTCCCTCGTTGGTTAGGTATTTAGTTCAGTCTGTTCGTTTGTGGTTCATTGTCTTCTGTTAGGCATGGTTTAGTTAAAATAAAGTACTCAACTATTTTGAAGACGGACCTGCCTCCAAATCCCATATTCAATTTTGAAAGTATGTTAATTTAGTATGATAAACGCAGGCCTTGTGAACATTTTCTTTTGCTAAAAATACTTATTTAAAAATTAATTTTCACAGATAAAATGTTGTCAACCTTTTTATAAGCGCATTAAACCAAAAATAGTTTAGGTAAGCATTAACCAGAGATGGAAAGTGTAATAAAATTTTGAACTCAAGTAAAAGTACTGTTACATAAAGGTTCAGTGTGTAATATTTCTGAGGTTCAGTGTGTAATATTTCTGAGGATCTATTGACAGAAATGCAATATAAGATCCATAACTATGTTTTCAGTGGTGTGTAAAGACATTACATAATGAACCATTATGTTGTTATTACCTTAGAATGAGTCATGAGTTTCCTGCAGGGAAGCTGAAGACCAACGTCACGGGTGGAGAGTCAGACGCGCTGTCCAGGATGAAACAAAGGAGTAGGGCGTTGGCGCCGATCCGCATGCCGCTTCTGTGCCTGCGAGGCCAGCCGAAGGTGTCGATGGGCTGTATCCCACATCCCGGAGGCATGCGAAAACCAATCCTCCACCGCGACGACAGGGCTGGCGTCAGTATCCCACGGAAACGGGGGAGGCTGATATCCTAGAACACATTGGAACGGAGTGAGAAGAGAGGAGGACTGAATCAGTGAGTTCTGTGCGTACTCCACCCAAGGCAGGAAACGACTCCAGTCGGTAGGGCTCGAGGCACATTGTTGACGCAGGTATCGGCTGATTACCTGGTTGAGCTGCTCCAATTGGCCATTGGATTGCAGATGGTAACCAAAAGACAGGCTAAAGGAGACACCGAGTCGATCCCAAAAAGCCTTCCAGACTCTCAAGGTAAACTGGGAACCCCTATCGGAGACGATGTCCTCCGGGAGTCCAAACTGCCGGAACACCTGCTGGAACACACAATCCGCTAATTCCAAAGCGGTGGGGAGGTGAGAAAACGGAATCAATCTGCACATTTTCGAAAACCGGTCTACCACGACTAAAATAATGGTATAGCCCTGGGATGCCGGTAGATCAGCTATGAAATCCATAGCTATATGTGACCATGGTCTATTAGGTGTGGGGAGTGGCAGTAACTCACCAGCAGGTAGTTGTCAAGGCGTCTTACACTGGGCACAAACAGGGCAAGACAACACATAGTCGGCAACGTTGTCTTACAAAGACGCCCACCAGTATTTCTTCGAAAGGAGTTGCACAGTCTTGGTGATGCCCGGATGACCTGTGCTCAAAGACGTGTGGCACCATTGCAAAAGCTGGGGTCGAATAGAAGCAGGCACAAAGGTGCGGTCGTTGGGCGCCTTCGGCAGGACTGGATCGGAAAGAAGAGCGTTTGTGATCAGTACATCAATATCCCACCGAATGGGCCTTACCACACAAGAGGAGGGCAGGATGGTCTCTAGAGGGGTGTTTTTTCTGAGACGTCGAACTGGCGGGAGAGAGCGTCTGCCTTGGTATTCTTTGTGCCTGGGAGGTAAGAAACAGAAAAGTTAAATCTGTTGAAGAACAGGGACCACCGTGCTTGGCGTGAGTTTAGCCGTTTTGCGTTCTGTATATAGGTAAGGTTTCGGTGGTCGGTAAGGACCCTGAAAGGATGTTGAGCCCCCTCTAGCCAATGACGCCACTCTTCAATGGCCAGTTTGATAGCGAGTAATTTTCTGTTGCCAACGTCGTAATTGCGCTCTGCGGAGGATAATTTCTTCAAGAAGAAAGCGCATGGGTGAGTTTGGAGGTGTCTTTGTGATACTGGGATAGCACAGCTCCTACTCCAACTTCTGAGGCATCCACCTCTACTGTAAAACAGAGGTCGGGGTCCGGTTGTCTCAGGACAGGTGCCTCCGAAAACCGTTTGGTAAGCGTGCGGAAAGCCGCCAAAGCGGTGGAACACCACAGGAGTTTATTCTTTCCTTGACTGGTAATGGCATGCAGGGGAGCTGCCACGGTACTGAAGTTACAAATGAACCTGAGGTTGAAATTAGCGAATCCTAAGAACCGTTGTAGATCTTTTCCTGTGTTGGGCACTGGTCAATTACACAACGCGTCTATTTTACTGGTATCCATCTGAACCCCTCCAGGCGTAAGAACGAAGCCCAAAAAGGAAACGGTAGTAATATGGAAGGCGCTTTTTTCCAATTTAACATTGGTGAGCCCGTATGGAATGACGAGATATTCGTAGTGTCCTCTGTGTGTTATAAAGGCGGTTTTCCATTCATCCCATTCTCAGATCCGGATGAGGTTGTAGGCACTGCGGAGTTCCAGTTTTGTGTATATAGAGGCTTGTCTTACTTGTTCGAGAGTGGCAGGGATCAGAGGTAGGGAATATGTATGTTTAACGGTGACTTTGTTTAATGCCCTGTAATCAATACATGGCCGTAACCCTCCATCCTTTTTCCCCACAAAGAAGAAGCTAGAAGTGGCCTAGGACTTGGATGGACGAATGAAACCTTGCCGTAGACTCTCCTCAATGTATGTATTCATAGCCCCCTTTTCAGGTAGGGATATTGGATATATTCGGCCCTTAGGATGAGCAGCGTTGGGCAGGAGATCTATGGAACAATCCCAGGGTCGATGAGGGGGTAGAGTGGCCGCTTTGTCCTTGGAAAATACAGTGCTATATTGTTGGTACCAGTCTGGCATGGTTGTGGTAGCTCCCGGGTGACAGTCCTCGACAGACAGCTGTAGGAACAAGTTGTGCTCCAGGATAGGATTTCTCCTTTTTCCAGGAGATCAAAGGGTCATGTAGTTTCAACCAGGGATGTCCTAGGATCAGTGGTTCCCGCAGAGACGACAGAACCATAAAATGGGTTTTTTATGCAGAACTCCCACCTGGAGTGTGATGGGACCAGTGCGGTGAGTGACAAAGCCTGATCCTAGGGGTTATCCATCCAAGGCATTAATCCTAAGGAGAGATGGTAGAGATTAATGGAACTCCTAATTTGTGGGCTAGATGGTGATCAATAAAATTACCAGCAGCCCCTGAATCGATTAAACCCTCAGTGGTCAGGCGAACATTCTCTACAGACAGAGTAACGGGTAAACTGAATTGAGAAATGGATGTATGCAAGGGTGTGGATGTCTCTACCTGGTTAGCTGTTGAAGGGTGTGAAGGTCCTCTTCTGCTGGGTTGGATAGGACAGGTGCTAACGGTATGTTGACCCTCTCTGCAGTATAGACACAGATTGTCTTGGATGCGTCTCTGGCGTTCCATTGAAGAAAGAGGTGATCTCCCTATTTGCATGGGCTCAGGGTCTGAGAGAGGCCGCGCTCCAGTAGTACGATGGGAAAACGGCACAAAACAAAGAGACAGTTTAACGTTGCTCCAACAGTAAATTGTCGATGGAAATAGACATACGTATGTACCTGTGTAGATCTGTTAGGTCTCCTCTACAGGCTAATTTGGCCTGGAGGTCTTTAGCCAATCCTCGGTGGTATACGGTAAGGAGTGCAGTGTTGCTCCACCCACTGCCGGCTGCTAGGGTACAGAACTCCAAAGCGTAATCCGCAGCTGAGCGTTTCCCTTGCTTTATCTCACACAGACGGTCTCCAATGCTGCGTCCTGTGGCTGAGTGATCAAACACGTCTTTAAACAGGTGTAGAAACTCAGATACGGATGACAATTCATGGCTCTCGGAACTCCACAGTGCTGTAGCCCACTCGAATGCCTTACCGGTTAACAAGGACAGTATGAAATCAACTTTATGCTTTTCTACTTGGAAGAGTTCAGGGTGGTGGTCAATATATAAAGAGCACTGCATAAGAAAGCCCTTACATACCCCAGGGGATCCGTCATATTTCAGGGGCATGGAGACCGGAGGAGAGAGCGTGTGAGATGCCTGTGCTCCCAAGGGAGGAGGTTGGACAGTAGACTGCTGGAGTAAACGGCACAGCTCTTCATGTTTTTCCTCCTGTTTTGTGAGATGGGCGTTCACTTCGGCTGGGTCCATCGCCAGGTCTGTATTAGGTGAGGTATTCTGTAATGAATGGATTAGAACCAGGAAATATTAAAAACAGGTATTTATTTAGAATAGGTATTGTCCATGCAATGAGTCCGGTACATGATTCAGGTTCTCAGGCCAGGCAGGGGTCGGTACACACGGAGGGTTTTCAGGTAAGGCAGAGGTCGGCACACACAGAGGATTTTCAGGCAAGGCAGAGGTCGGTACACACTGTAGATCAGAGGAGGCAAAGGTACAAAAAGGGTAATCCAAGAACGGGGTAGTCAGTAGTCCAATGCAAAATTCAGGCCAGAAAGAGAATATATATATTTCTTAAGTGCTCAGTACGTCTATCTTACAAACAATACCTCACAATGGAGGAGTCAAACTGTCTGGGCTATATAGGTCTCCACACAGGTGTTCAATATTCCGGTGATTGAGAGCGCATAGGTGGGATGTGTTCGAGTGCATCAGGTTGGTGGAGAGTTTGAGTGCGAGGAGACGCTGTGTGGTGAATGGAGTCATTGCAAACCGTGGACCTCACAACAAGATGGTGTTCACTCCACCCTAGTCTATTACACTCCACATTTTTCAATGGGTTCTGAAGAAAACAAGACACATTTTCTTGAGAAATATATCAGAGATTGCATCACCTTATTGTGTATCTTAAACCATTACAAATAGCAATTCATAGGAGGAATACAGTGTTTGGTAAAACTGCACTCTTAAACGCCATTTTATATACCAAGTGCGAATATTCTTCAATTTTTTGCCATTTTTAAATCAGGCAATCCCACATCAGGAAACTGCAGTATACATGTATGATAGCATAGCAATTACGTCTGAAAGATCTCATACACTTCATGTTTTGCACAAGTGTTGGGGTTGGTAGATTGCATAGTATTTGGAAGCTACCCATTGAGCAAAGGATGTTAAAGATGTTGAAACTGTCTTTCTGGTTGAAAATACCTTGAATAGAAGTCTTTCAAATTTGGCTCAGTGGTTGGCAATATTGTAGAGACAATGCAGTGTTTTCATCATGGAAGTATTCACATTATACTGAATAGTCAAAAGAAAAGAAAATATGTTACCCCTCAAATCTTGACAAAATAGTTGCAGGAATCACAGTAAAAAAATCACATACTTTAGGTGAGTGCTTATTATCTAGTAACGAAGTGAACGTAGGCAGGTGATCAAACTAGGCTCAGTTGATATCAATTGACATCTCTCTAGCTTTGTAGTGTATTCACAAAAACACCATGAAGAAGGTACTATAATTAGACAATATGATCATAAGTTGTAGTGGAATCTCTGCCGTGTTCAGATATGTGGATAACACAGAGGAAATCAATTGATAAGTCACAATTGTTGTATAAAGCCATTTCACATCAGCAGTTGCACAAAAGTACAGATACTCAGCATCAAACCCAGTTATTAGTGAACCCTCTTTTTACAATGACCATGTTGATTTATATGTCATTATATTCAATTAAATCATACAACACACATCTTATAATGGAGGCACTGCCTCTGTATTTCTTATTAGGCTAAATGATTTGATAATAGCGGTAATTAGTCTTTATTACAGTAGTAAAAGTTTAACCATAACATTATTAAAATCTGACTTTTCTCTAGGGCACTCAGAAACAATGTAAAAGCAAAGCCCTGTTTGTGAGTTTTTGAGGTGTTTGATCATAGAGTAGGTTATTTTTGTTTTAGGGTAAAAGTCCCAATCATATCTAGAATATTATATTTATATAATCTAAATGCACACCACATAAACTTTCAATTTACCATTGTGTATATTCGCTCCCATAAACTGACCTCCAGTGTTTATCTTCTTTGATCATACATTAAAAATTGTTCTGTGTAAGATAAAATGACGCAATGCATTTCTTATACTGAACCCATACACAAAATACACAAACTTGCCATAACTCTGCCTCTTTTGAAATCCTGGAGTCTTCAATAATTTGTTTGTCCAGTATATTAGCAATAAATACTTAATGTGGTAGTGGTGTAGTCTGCCAGAGTGAACACTACAAAGAATGCTCCAATGAACTAATATGAAAGTAGGCTTTCTCTTTGTGAACATGTGATGGTTGGAATGGCAGCCCATCAGTGCCTGCATGAAGTCGCTCCCCTGGAGAAAAGATTAAAGTTAGCTTGGAGCCCAACTTGCAGTGCATTGTGACTGCTTACTAGCTCAGTGGGGGGGCCTGGATGATTATGGCAGGAATATCTCATAAGGTGCCCCACAGGGTGTTAGCAACTGTCTCTTCACAGCAATCCCTGGCTTTTTGGCAGGCAGTGACAGACGGTATATGTATCACTTTAAAGGGCAGGCTGCAAGGGAGAATAAATCAGCAAATGCATACAGGTACATTAGCGTATTATTAGCTTGGCTCTTGGCTATCTTCTTTAGGCTAATGCCATTGAAACTTTCTGTTTACCATACTAACCAATTGCTCCACACCTGAATGGGTCACACAAGAGGAGTTTGCATTTAACTTGTCAAAATACATTGAGTGTTTTACAGTAGCCATTGTGGTCATTCTAAATTTCCATCTTCATTTGTGAATTAGGTACGGTGCCTTTTGCGTTGCTTAAAACTTTTTAGAAGGTTATATAGTAAAGCTATGAGAAATATTTGTCTACAAACTTTGCTTGCCTGTAATTTTTGTTTTATTTTGCTTTGTATGGCTGGAAGTGTTACAGCTGTTATGGGATTCACTAATGGGGATCCAAACAAACAAATAAGCAAACTTCTTCAGTAAACTTAACATTCACCAAGTTTGGTATATTCTCCCTCCAGACAGCAATAACAAGGGAATGAGAGCAAAAGGTCACCTATTCCAACATGAAGGTGAAAAATAAGTACTGCATGGCCGTATTCCAGCATTATCTAGAGAAACAGGCATATTTATGTGGGCGTTTAGGGCATTTATTACTCACACAAACTGTCCTTAATATCATCCTACACACTATCCCCTCTCTAGAGTAGTGTAGCTCAATACCAAAAATAGTTTGCTAAAATGTGAAACTAGCAGAGCACAATTTTGACAGTCTAATATAAATGATAATTGATGAACAGCATAACCCAATAATATCCCAATATATTAAATGCACACTATGTAGAAACAAATAACATTTATTTATTTCCCATTCTATTATGGCTTGCTACACCCACACAGTGTGTAAATGTTGCATTATGTAGATTGCATCTCTTTGATAAGTAGATTGGCATGAATCAATATGCATTGCTCAAACAATAAGTGCCCACATTTAGGGATTCCAATGTGTTTTAGGTAGACTGAGGCAACCCCCAAATGTTTTGGAACATAAGATGATTTATCTCCAACTCTCATTGTAGTGTATTATCCACTTGTAGAGGGCTTGGTATTCCCTGTGTGTTAATATGAGGACGGGAGAAAGCAACAACAGAAGAGCTGATATGCTGCTGTACTATTGTGATAACAGGGCTGTCGTTCTCCAAAAGAGTTCAAGCAGAGGGGGGTGTAGGTTAAGAGAAGCCAAGGGGATCTAGCTGTTGAGTTGATGTTTTCGGGGTACATAAACATTACACTGGGAACATTACTAAACCTTATCAATGTAGGAAACTCAGGAAGGGATGAGTTGAATATGAAGAATAAACATAGCACATCCCTGCAGGTGACAAGTGGCTTGTGCTCGACATACCTCCAGATTGCTTTGTCAGCTGTCATTAAAAACCAGACTGCTGCACAAAATGTACTGCTATCATATCATGTATTATTTCGAGAACATTTACTGTACATATTTTCAAATTCATATTTCACACAGTTTGGTTGCAAGCGAGTCCCTTGTTTGATTAGTTTTATATGTATGCCAGGGGTATTCAAATCTTACCCTAAGAGGGCCGGAGCCTCCTGGTTTTCTGTTCTACTACCTTATCATTAATTACACCCACCTGGTGTACCAGATCTAAATAAGTCCCAGATTAGAGAGTTGTAATTAATAAGCGGCATGGAAGTAGCTTGAGTGCCAGATTTGAATAGGGCTGATGTATGCGATCCAGTTGTTGATTCTAGGGATGTCACGAGAACTGATACTACCGACACCTTCCGGTTCTAAAATAACAAAACACAGCCGATGCCCAATTTTTTAAGCAGTGTAGGCACTGTTAGTGAAGATGCCAGTTTTAGCAATAGCAGCATCCCAACTTACTCAAAAGCAAACGAAAAGGGCAGTGCCTCCAGATGCGAAAAGTTGGTAGCTAGCTTGCTTTGTCAGGGGAGGATAACTGAAAATAGCAGGAAAAATCTAAAGCAAATGAAAAGGGCTTCGCCTCCAGAAAAGTTACTAGCTAGGTAGTCTGCTTCGTACAGGGGAGGATAAAATACATTTTTCATTTTCACACTTGAAATGGGTGCACCGTTCCCGTAGCTACTGCAATAACGACTCGATGCGTGGAGTGGACGGAGCAAGCCCCGCTTCCGTCTCCCTGTTCGAAAAATCGATTTAATATATATATAGTTACGTAATATCATATCAGATATTAAACTGATAAAAGCTTTTATTATCCAATACAGCCATACACATGGGACCAATGCCCAACACTTTACACACAGTCATTTGCGACTTACCGAAGACCATGTAGAAATGTTAGTTTTCCTCTCTAAAAACCTTGAACTAGCCAAGAAAAGGTGTTCAATGTTGTGAAAAAAAGATTTTCATCTTGTTAGCTGAATGGCTGCACTGCTATATCCACTGCTATATTGTTTTGCACTGTTGTTGTTTTTGCACAGTACCTTGTGAAAAGATGTCTGGAATGTGTCTGGGTACACTAGTTGTTGCACACATTAATTGCACTTTATTATGTTGTTCTATGCTATATTGCACATTTTTTATGTCTTGTTATGACATTTTGATATTTTTCCAGAATTTTATTAAAGAAGTTCATTGTTCAAGTTCACGTACATGGAATCTTAGAAAAAAAGGCAGTGTCGAAGCCATACGTGCACACTGTATCAAATTGGTCTGCATGGCTGTCCTCCCAGAAAGAAGCCTCTTCTAAAGATGATGCACAAGAAAGCCAGCAAACAGTTTGCTGAAGACAAGCTGACTAAGGACATGGTCCTGTGGTCTGATGAGACCAACATAAAATGATTTGGTTCAGTTGGTGTCAAGTGTGTGTGGCGGCATACAAAGACAAGTGTGTCTTGCCTACAGTCAAGCATGGTGGTGGGAGTGTCATAGTCTAGGCCTGCATAAGTGCTACCAGCACTGGGGAGCCACAGTTCATTGAGGGAACCATGAATGCCACCATTTACTGTGACATATTGAAGCAGAGCATGATCACCTCCCTTCGGAGACTGGGCCGCAGGGCAGTATTCCAACATGATAACGACCCCAAACACACCTCCAAGACCACCAATGCCTTGCTAAAGAAGCTGAGGGTAAAGGCGATGGACTGGCCAAGCATGTCTCCAGACCTAAGCCCTATTGACCATCTGTGTGGCATCCTGAAATGGAAGGTGGAGGAGCGCAAGGTCTCTAACATCCGACAGCTCCGTGATGTCGACATGCATGAGTAGAAGAAGACTCCAGTGGCAACCTGTGAACTCCATGCCCAAGAGGTTTAAGGCAGTGCTGGAAAATAATGGTGGCCACACAAAATATTGCCATTTGTACTCACTTTTGTCAGACCTTAATGGTTGTGTGTTGAGTTGTTTTCAGGGGACTGCAAATTTACACTGTTATACAAGCTGTACACTCGCTACTTTACATTGTACCAAAGTGTAATTTCTTCAGTGTTGTCACATGCAAAAAACAATCAAAGATTAACAAAAAGTTGAGGGGTGTACTCCCTTTTGTGAGATACTCTATATAATGTTTTTTTTTAACTAGACAAATGAATGTGAAGTTACATACGTATTGTAGTGCAGCTTTAAATTCACCAAAACAAATAGACCAAGTGTGGCTGCTCTCAAACTGGAGAACTAACATTACTGATTCTTTGTATGACACATAATGGGGGTATTAATAGGTTATAAAATATGTCTATGAAGGAGCCACTAACCCCAACAAAGTTACCTCTTTAGGACAGGGGTATATTGCAGAGATGTTATTTTATTCTTATCTTCTTTTCTCAATTGTAAAACCTTTATTAACCTGCTCTCCAATCTATATTCAATGTATTTTTTTCACAAAATGAAACCTAAAATTTTTTACCTTTTTAGAAATACACCATAGAGATCAAAAGACTACGCTGTTTGAGCTCTATCCGGCTGTGGTGAACATAGTTGAACTTTGTTCTTTCCGGCAGAACTTATTCTTTCTGAGGGTGTCAACTGTCAGGTTGTAAAATCTACCATTCCGGAGCTATAACGTAATAGAAATGCCTAGGTGTCAATTAACTTAATTGATTTAAAAAAATAATTAACATTTTCAGGGGGGCTGAAATGAAAGACAAGGGGGCTTATCACTTAAGTTAATTTATTATTTGAAGAACTCAAGCCATAACAAGGGAACTACATTCTATTTCAGCTTAAAAACTATACCAGCTGTATTTCTAGATGTGTTCAAAATAAATATTAAGGACATTGATTCCCTAAACTATGCAGAGATTTGTTAAACACAAAAGCACAGCCTAAAGGCATCATTTTTTATCAAAGATGGACCGGCACGTGCCCGTTGACAAAAACTGTGGAAGCACAACTAGTCATGACCTCATTGCAATTGCAGCAGCTTCTGGAGTCTAAGTTCTAAATGTTTGATATTTTCAAGGGGGTTTAGGAAAGTGCAGCTTTGTCCTTCATTGAAAGAAAAGTGTTTTTGCATACGGTCTGACTGTATGTCAAGCATAGAACAGTAATTCCCAACTAGAAAGGCTTGCATTTTTGAGAAACTGCGGTGTGTGATGCAAAGCGTTCCAAAAATTTTCTTATTTCCAGTGGTTCCCAAACGTCTTTGGTTACTGTACCACCAGGGGTCTTAGTACCGATATTTGGGAACCACTACCCAGGCAGAAGTGGTTTGCTCAACTATTTTCTTCATCCACCAACAACTATACTACTCTTTAGACAATGTTGCATTTGGAAGGCCAAACCTGTAGCGAAAAGTTAAAAAAAATATGATTCTATATGGCAACAGTGAATGGAACATATAAGCACACTTTACATCCAAGATATGCAGAAGAGCATCTCTGAACGCACAACACATAGATCCTTGAAGCTGATGGGCTACAGCAGCACAAGATCACACAGTGTGCCTCTCCTGTAAGCTAAGAACAGGAAACTGAGGCTACAATTTGTACAGGCCCACAACATTTGGAAAATAGAAGATTGGAAAGACCCATACTGCTTATCAATGGCTCAGGCTGGTGGTGTAATGATATTTTCTTGGCATACTTTGGGCACCTTAAAGCATGACCAAAATGTCAAATTTAAAAGTTCAATTCCTACTGCCTTCAGCTGTGTCACATCAAGGCCTGCCTGAACCTGCCATTAGGCCCCAGGGCTGAAAGGTTGACCATAAACACAGAAGTCAGTGTAGAATATGTGTAGCATTAGACATTATTGTGTGGGACAGGTAAGAAAAAGGAGATCAAGTCCAGGTCTATGGTTTAGACTGTTTATCTATGTGTATGTAAAATCTAAAATGGTTAATAGACTGCATTTATATAGTGCTTTTTTCTGACCAATGGCCACCAAAGTGCTTTACACTGCCTCACATTCACCCATTCATTTACACATTCATACACCGACGGCAGTGTCAGCCATGCAAGGCACCAGCCAACTCATCGGAAGCATCTGGGGTTAGGTGTTGTAGGTTGCTCATGGACACCTCGACACTTGATCTCAAGGCCCCGGGGATCGAACACCAACCTTCTGGTTGCTAGACAACCTACTTGACCCACTGAGCTCCTGCCGCCCCATGTGGTTAAAAGCACAACAGTACAGAGTGATTATGAACAGATCATTACTGATCAATACAGCAACAGGCAAACCTAAGGTAAACATGGAGATCTACAGAATATCTTGCCTACAGAATAAAACAGTAATAGCTAGAATGAGATACAAATGAACGACTAGCAAGCACAAATAGGCATTCTAACAGTATTGTGAGTATAAAACACAGAAGCAAATACTGTAGCTACTGGAAGGCAGAAACAACACAGACTTGCAGGCTAGAGGCTAGCTCTGAATCACGTAATATAACTAGACAGAAAAAAACAACCAACTCTCCAAATTACATTCACATTCTCATGGACGCACATAAAATAGAACTGTCCTGCAGATATCACCATAGTCTTGCACTGAAGCGAAACAATATAAAAACATAAACTACAACAACATCATCAAAGTGGAAAAAGTTATTATTTTCCCGTGGGTGGACGGTGGGCACTGTGAATCAATCACACACACGCAATGTTTGCACGCGCATTCAAACACGAAAACACACGCAATTCAGCACCACGGTCAGTGCCTAAATGCCAGATGATACTATTTCAGTAAATTGACAATATAACATAAAGGTAGGATATAGGTCTCTATCAGCTGAGTTTTCCTCATTAAATGTATGCACAATGACAACAATTAAAACAATAAATATAGCATTGGTTTAACTTTTTAGAAGTGCTTTCATCTGGTTTCTTTGTTCAATGGACATAAGTGTGAGGTTACTAACCCGGTCTTGCTGCATGCTTGATCTTTCACCAAGGACAGTTTGGAGAAGGAGCACTTTCTGCTTGCGTTGGTAACTGGTATGCGCAGTTGGCGGTTACAGCCACGAACTCGGCGGATAAACCGCAGATCGGGCGGATTGCGGTTGAACCAATGAACTAAATATATATATATATATCTACATTGTTAAATATTGTTACCTACATCCTAAAAAAAAGAGTTTTGGGGTTATTATGGACAATAAAAAATGTGAACATGCACATTGCACTGTTGTGCGGTGGACTTTCAGAAAAATTTTGAATGATATCTCTATTCCTTAATATCAAGTTTCCATAGTGTGTTTAATGTATGATTATTAGGCCTGTAGTTTTAGTAACTCCACTGCCGATGTCGACGTGCTGCTCAACTTCTCATTCTGTAGAAAACTCACTGAACTTTTCCCGGTGGGCCGCTAGTGTTTCAAGGCTTCGAGGGCTGGTCTGATAATAGTTATACATTGCAAGTTCTCAACACCATCACCTAGTGTGCGGCCGCTGTCCGCTGGTCAAACTGTGCAGCCTCTGCTCAACCCGTACAGCGGGCCGCAGCAGCCTCTTATTTCAATACAAAGTCAGAAAGCACTAATGAAGTGCAGGTCACAACCATGTCTAGGATTTTCAGAAATATAGGGGGATCAGTGAGCGGCCCCTCCCCAAATGGCATAGCACTGACGTAAAGCCATCAAACTCCTCTTTTTTACCTCGTTAGGTTTGGAAGTCTATCGGTAACGTTAACAGAGAGTGTGTGAGTAAGTCTAATGATGGAAAGCCAAAAGAGAAAAGCAAAATGTGTTAATAATGTTTATCTAATTCTAATCGCTACAACCTTTTTTGCCAACATAGAATCACTAAATGTGTTCTTCCAGCGCGTGATTAATTTACCTCAAACAGCGAGTTCAGAAGTCTGTTTTTCTGACTGCGCGCGACAGTAGAGACCCAGCAGACGAGGTGACAGACAAAGAACTTCTTAATAATGTCCATATTTGCTACTATATAGCTATATATGCTTTAGAAGACACAGGAGCTTTAGAGTCGAAAGACTCTTCCAAAACAAAGCAGACTCTTGGAACTTATAGTTTTCAAAACGGTAAGGAAAACAGTTGCTGATATTTTAAGTCAGGTGTCTAGCTACAGTATCTAGCCTAACAGTTTCAGCAAATGGCTAGCCAGCATGCAAGAGCTCTGGTTATGTACTGTACTGCAAAGTAAGTGTATTAACTAGCTAAATGTGTACCTAAAATATACAGTACAGTAAAGCCTAACTCTCATAGTAGCTCACTTTATTTATTTAATAAGAGAATGAAAGACATGCAGTGCAAGACAAACACATGGTAAGCCCTCACTCATACCCATATATTTATGATTATAAACTTTGCTTTACAAAGAATAATGAGAAAAACAGGGATACAAAACTAAATTATGAGGCTGCAATACTGGAAGACCAAGAGAGGAGAGAGGTTAGTTATATTAAAAAACATGTTTTTCAGTCATGCATATTTGTTCATCTTCCATAAGTGACCTTTCAAAGGGCTGAGCTAGGCAGAAGCTATTGACATACTAGGTGTTTCTCAATGTGAAGGAAGGATCCTACGAAGCCAGAATTTCAAGGATGCTACGTCATCGAAGTCCGCCGAAGGACTGTTCCAATGTCGAGGATCCTCCGAATTTCAAGGATCCTCCGACTGAGTCCTTCAATCTGAGAATTTCCCATAGACGGTCAAGGATGCATATGTGTATCCTTTGCACTCCCAAATCACCCACAATCCTATCCGCGTGGCTTTGCTGGCTCGTTAAATAGTTCAGGAGGATTTGTCAATGAAGGAGGTAAAATAAGTGGTGTCGGGGGGGTTGTGTTGGATGCAAGACAGATGGGCAGTAGGGCACTGGGGTTAAAGAAGGTGAGTCCCACGGTGTTGTTGGAGTTTGGAGGGCCATTGCCGAGTAGGGTGCACTTAGGGTTTCTTCGTTTTTTTGTGAGGGAATATGTGCCGCCGCCACTGAGGTGTTTTAATTTTCAGCGTATGGGGCATGTGGCGGCTGTGTGTAGAGGGCAGGGTAGGTGTGGTAGGTGTGGGGGTGCGCATGAGTATGGTAAGTGTGGGGTGGGGGACGAGGTAAGGTGCTGTAATTGTGGTGGGGAACACAGCGCTGCGTTTGGGGGGTGCGTGGTTTAGATAAAGGCGGCGGAGGCACAGCGGGTTAAGGTGGTGGATAGGGTCACGTATGCGGAAGCAGTGCGGAGAGAAGGGGGACTTGGGGTAGGTTTCCAGGTGGAGAAGGAACGGGTTATGGGCCCGGTGTTGGAGGACGGTATGGGTGTTCACAGTGTGGTGTTGTCTGAGATGTGTAAGCATGAGTGTGTGGTTGGTAAGGATTTGTTGGTGGTGGGCAGGGTTGAGTTTTTGGCATTTCTGTGTAGTGTGGTGAATGTTTGTAGTCAAGTTAAGGGAAGGAACGCTAGGATTGATGTTGTGGTGGGTGCTTCTAGGGAGTTTATGGGTATTACTGACGTCACTAGGGAGATGGTTCACGAGCTGATGAAAAAGAAGGGGAAGGGGGAGGGTAGGTAGTGGGGTGGGGGGTAGTGGGCTGTATTTTAATTTCTAGGGTGGTGGGGTGTGGTGGGTTGTGTTGAATTGGGTGGGCCGTGACCGGCCTCACACTCCGGTACAGTTGGTGGCGGTAGATGCACCTTAAGTTGGTTGTGAGCCGCCATTAACCCAAAGAAGACGAAGAAGAAGAAGGTTTGTTAAATAAAAAATAAAAAATGTAACATTAAATTTATACCATTCACAGCGCTATACACAGCTTTCTCGTCTTTTTTAACTGGGACAAACAGAAACGGATATCGGTGAGAAGCAAACTATTTAATGTTCAGAAGTGATAGCTGTGTGATCTGCTTTATATTTCTCTCCCCCCTCAATTATAAAGGCATTTTTGAAGAAGATTAGGCTTGAATGACACAATGACATGCACTTGCTAGCCTGTTCCATTCACGTGTACTCCAAATGCTAAGGAGGAGTCTCGCCTAGTCTCTGAAGGACCTGACTTGGAAGAACTCGTCCTACCAAGGAAGGATCTTTGACATTGAGAAACAGCTACTGTAATACATGACACATGACATACAGGTCCTTCTCAAGAAATTAGCATATTGTGATAAAGTTCATTATGTTCCATAATGTAATGATAAAAATTAAACTTTCATATATTTTAGATTCATTGCACACCAACTGAAATATTTCAGGTCATTTATTGTTTTAATACTGATGATTTTGGCATACAGCTCATGAAAACCCAATATTCCTATCTCAAAGAATTAGCATATCATGAAAAGGGTCTCTAAACGAGCTATTAACCTAATCATCTGAATCAACTAATTAACTCTAAACACCTGCAAAAGATTCCTGAGGCTTTTAAAAACTCCCAGTCTGTTTCATTACTCAAAACCGCAATCATGGGTAAGACTGCCGACCTGACTGCTGTCCAGAAGGCAATCATTGACACCCTCAAGCAAGAGGGTAATAATAATAATAATAATAATAATAATATTAATAACCTGTATTTATATAGCACCTTTCATACAAAGAATGCAGCTCAAAGTGCTTTACATCAATAAAAGTCAAATACAGTGGAAGAAATTTGCATCAATAAAAACATTTACATCAGTAAAAGAAAAAGAAATGTAAATAGTTAAATTCAAAGCGTAAAAAGCATAGAGCACATTTGCAGGCAGTCAAATAGGAATACTTAGTTAAATGCTATAGTGAAAAGATATGTTTTCAACAGCTTTTTGAATATATCAATCGATGGTGCTTCTTTGATATGTTTTGGTATTGTGTTCCACAGTTTTGGAGCATACTTAAAAAAGGCAGCATCTCCAATTTTTCTGTGGGTGAATTTTTGTATCATTAGCAGGTTAGCTGTGGAAGATCTGAGTGCCCTTTGGGGAACATAGGATTTTAGAGAGTCTGTGAAATAGGCTGGTCCTGAGCCATTTAGAGTTTTATAAACAAGCAGGAGGACC